>JADGJH010000335.1:5692-20773 GCA_027596945.1 Physocladia obscura
AGAAAAAAAAACGATAACCATAACAAAAACAGACGACTTTGCTTCGTTTCCGCGCATTACATACTTTAATGGCCACCGTGGATGTAACGAAAACATGCACGGCGTCATGACCCGCCTGAAACTGAACTTCAATGTTCTCAATCCGCGGAAAATCACACGATACGGCATGCGACATGTAGACGGACAGACGCTCATTAATTTCGGATACATTGCCACACTTTGTAACGCATCAGATGTTATTATTATTGCCGACACACTTCCAGATGCGCGTGGTATACTATTATCGCTTGTCGATCCTGACGAATCAAAACGATGCAAATCGAACATTGTCGTTGAGCTAACAAATCGATTCAATTGGATTGTAGACGCGCAAAAAGATTATAACGAATTAATGCTCCAGCTTGTTGAAAATCCACCCGAGAATTTATATTGGACGGCAAACAACCCATTTGAAGAAGTGTATTTTAAGATGAGGGTTGGAAAAGCGCCGCCGTTCAAACTCCTGCGTTCTCTTGGAGTCTGGGACGTTGATCCTTTCGATAACTCTGCCGGCATTACATCTGTTGCATCGAAAGGGAAATTCGGGCGCGTGAAGATTCCAGACCAGATAAATTCTCTCACAATCATCCGAGATGAAACAAGAAACAATCAGCACCCAAAAGTCGAGCTTTTATTTCGATTGTACGGAATATACGACAAAGTAGTCCGTCTTCCTAAACACTATGGTGGCCCATCTATCTTATATAGATATAAAGGTCTGATTGAATTCCCGTATCAAGTCAGTGTTATGAAATTTTACGAAAATATTGCACATGGTGTTCCGCAAGTACTTCCAACTCCACGGCTTTTGCATGCGATTGTGAAAGATGCAAAACTTCATCATTATTTTTCTGGTTGGATTGACAAACTTGAAGAGACGGCCATTTATGTTGCCAATCCAGAGAAGCATGCTGCCATGCAGATGAAAGGTGATTTTTTAAAAAAGGAGGTTTGGGAAGATGCACCACGGCTTCGTGGAATCAAAAGACTTGATAAACCGTATCGGGCAGCGTGGGCTGAACTCTGTGACTTTTACCGAAAAGAATTTGAACCGTTTGTTTATTACTTTGATTCGTTCGATGAGTTGAAGCAAATGATGGCGGTACCGTTTGAGGCATTTGACTATAAGAATGTGAGAAAAAAAGGGCCTCAGTTTTATGAACAAATAAGAAACGAAAGTATGGCGACTTGGAAAGATTTATTTAATGTTATGGGTTACGGTAAATTGTTAGATAAAAAGTAGTAATGAAATATAAATATATAGATTTATTTTTTGCTAACTTTTAATTGTGACGTTATAATAACCTATTCGGTGAAACATACTTACCCATTCATCGATACTTTGCCGTTTGATATTTGCATAAAATTTCGGACCTTCAACTCTAACGTTTTTATAGTCAAAATCTTCCACCTGCGTATTCACCAAATCTCCAAGCTCTCTCCACGAATCGAAAAAGTATACAAAAGGCTCGAACTCTTTGCGATAGAAATCGCATAATTCAGTCCACTTTGCTTCATGGTTTTTCAGGTCTTTCCCAGCATTTATCTTTTCCTGATTCTTTTTAGCTACAAAAACTAGCCTTTCAGACCGATCTCCATATGCTGCGCGGCGAAAAACTGGGCCTGGTTGATTCAGACCAGTATTTGACTTTTTTGGTTTTGATTTGCTTCTTGCATCTTGTTTTGCTTTTTTTGCAGCATTTCTTTGGTTTATGTACAATATTGGATTGTCGACAAATCCTTGTATTTCTTCAAGCTTGTCCAGCCATGTTGAAAAATAGTGATGATTGTTTGTCTGTGTGCAAAATCGCGTGAAAACAACGTGTTTGTTTTGTTATAAATACTAGAGAAAATTAGTGAAGAATTATTCAAAACCTTGACAATAGATCTTAAAAATCTTGGTGTTGGCAGAACTTGTGGAACACCGTGTGCGATGTTCTCATAAAACTTCATCACGCTTATTTGATATGGAAACAGAATCACTGCCTTGTAGCTCAAAAGATTAACTGGACCGCCATACTTTTTGGGAAGTTTGATTATCGGAAAGCAATAATAATCGACTAAATCATCAACAATTGGCCGTTTTACGTTTTCTTCATTGTGAATAATTGCAATTGAGTTTCGCACGACTTCAGGCTGGAAGGAAGAATGAAACGAACGCGAATTTATCAATTGAGAAGAAAAGAAAAAAACTTACTGAGTAAGGAACTAAACAAACAGTTCCATTTTCAGTGGTGATATTGTGCATTGGAGTATAGGAAATACCGGAACGAGCATCAACATTCCAAGCACCAAGCGACCTGACCAAAGTCACATTTGTAGTAACTCCAACTCTGGCATGCATGAACTGTTCTTCAAATGGATTGTTTTGCGTCCAAAACAAGTTTTTTGGCGGATTTTTAAAAATTTTTTCCAACATTGTATTGTATTTATCCGAATCAATCACGTTCCAATCGTATCGGTTTGTCATTTCAATAATTATTGATGATTTACATCGCTTTGATTCGTTGGGATGTGACAAAGACAATAAAACTCCTCGTGCGTCGGGAACAGTGTCTGCGATAACAATAACGTCGCTTTTTGTACAAATTGATGATATATAACCGGATTCAATTAACTCAACAGCATCCTCTTCCGTCATACCTATATGTCATTTTTAAAATAATTATAATTTGTAGGTATCATACAAACCATATCGAGAAATATTTCGAGGGTTGACAACTTTGAAATTTAGATGTAGTTTTGACAAAACGGCATGCAGATTTTCATTACATCCACGATGTCCATTCACGTATGTGATTCGAGGATACATCGAATATGAGTCTGAAATATTTTGATTTAAAACCAAAAATAACGAAAAATGAATGTAAAAACGACACTAAACTCACCGCGATTTTTCCATGGTTCAATAACAGCCGCCGAAAAGCTCCCTTTGAGCTTTGAACTTTTCGACCGCTTTCTTTTTATTGTTTTTGAATTCTTGTTACTGCTCTGTTTTATAGCAGGATCTCTTTCCTGAATTTTGATATCATTATTCTCATTTGCAGGAGCCTCAGGAATATGAGCATGGCCAGGTGAAGGTTTCCCATTCTTATTGTTGATTACATCAATTACTGATAAATCAAACTCAGCGCGGCGATTTTCCTTATCGCCCATCTTGAGCATCACTTCAAACTCGCTTTCATTGCTATTGAAAAAGTACATTGGGTACATGGATGTGACATTTCCTTAAGGAAAAAACAGTCAGACAAAAACGCAACAGATCCAATAGAATACAAAAGAACCAGCTATGATCACTATAAACCAACCAAAAGCAGGTGGCAAAAATGCTGCGCACGATGGTCGTGGTAACGTATACTTTTGAATATAGTGTAGCCGCCGCATTTCATGCGAATACTTCGAAATCATGATTATAGTGCTATATAATGCACCAACAACTGCCAGAGCAAACGAAGCGCGGGCGATGCTTTTCAGCAACTTTGAGATTCGGCGGTTACCAACGTTTGCGGTAATCAGAGCCATGTCGTCACGCTATCGCGGCGATTCCTTTATAGCCAGAGGATTGTCGATTGAATTGGAAAAACTATTTGATCGATTCGATTCGCTCTTGACGCTTCTCTGGATGTCCCAATAACGATCTGCGAATAACTCAAATTGAGAACAAAAAAAAAATTAATTGGACAATTGAAACTGAAAATAATAACTTTAACGACCATCAACGGCGATTCAGTTCGTATTTAAGATTGGAGTATAGCTAGTCTTTTTATGCTGTAGTTCAAATTCTCTAAGGGTATTAAAACAACTGGCAAATGTGATTAAAGAATGCGAGCTTCAAACAATCTTGTCCCTAAAACGCATCTCATAAATGCTGCTCTTGGTAAGCTATTTCCTGAATTTCCAGACGATTAAAAGGCCGTGCTCAAGAGACAATTTGGGAAACTCATCTTTGAATTCCGAGATTAGAAGGGTTTTTATGAAGGTTATTCTGTCTGTTAAGCACTGTATTCGGGTACCTGACGCTATAGCCATTTATGACTACCTCTCCGATTTTACAGAAAACGATTCCCAAATATTAAGCAACAACTTTTTGAACTGAGTATATATTAGTGATAAAAATGAGATTTTGTGGATTGTTGAATTCTTCGTCTTTAAGAAAAACAAATAAGAATGGTTCGTGTTCTCGTGCTTGGCGGCGTTGGCTTTGTGGGGCGCCATGTGGTTGCGCACCTGCTGACAATCGCCTCCGTCTCCGCAATCCGCGTTGCCGACAAAGCGCTCCCAGCAACGGCGTATCTCAATGCCAAGCACAAGGACGCGTTTGCCGATCCCAAAGTCGAATTTATGCAGGCTAATTTGGCCAATCAAGGTGCGACGATCAGATCCCGTCGATCGCTTTTCCGCCAATTCCTGAAATATTTAATACCGCGTGTGTCACGTGATTGCTCATTCCAAAAACAGCTTCGTTGACAAAGGTTTTCACGCGCGCCGACGGCCAAGAGTTCGATTACGTCTTTCAACTAGCCAGCGAAAGTAAATATTCGCTTGCCGATGATGTGAGTGCTTTTGTTCTTCGATAAAAAGATGTTTTTTGCTTCATAAAAAAATATATATTGTAATAATAGGTCTATGAGGAACGGATCGCGGCTCTTTGGACTCTTATCGGAAAAGAAGCAGCGAGCCGCAAGGTCAAAGGTTTTGCCGTTCTGAGTACTGCCCAAGTATATGCATATGACAAAGTTAAACACTTTATTTTTTATTTTTTTGTTCAGCATAGAAAGAGACGTATGGAAGTTTAATATTTGATTTTCGCGAAATGTTAGAAACCAGCTGATGAATCGTCAAAGCTCAAACCATGGACAAACAATGCGAAATTTAAACTGAAGGCTGAAGAGAATTTACGCGCAATTGATGGGCTCAATTTAGTTGTATTTCGCGTGGCTGCCTTATACGGTGTTGGCGATGTTTCGAATATCAGTTTGGATTGTTCCTTTTTTTTTTTTTTTCATTATTACGCTGAGCCCAAAATTTTGTTTTTGTTTTTTAATTCACAGCTCCAAGAATTATAATGGGTGCAGTCTATCGTCAGCTGAAAGAAGAAATGAAACTACTTTGGACAAAAGATTTGAAAATCAATACTGTACATGTTACTGACGTTGCTCGAGCTCTTTGGTCCGCGACTGTTACTGAAGCAGACGGCGGACTGAGAAAAAGTCCAATTGCACCCAAAGGGGAAGTATACAATTTGTGTGATAAAAGTGACAGTGGTAAGAGTTTTGATTAATCAAATCAACAAAACAAAAACAAAATATTGCACCCGTTTTTAATTGTTCTTTCCTGGTATCTTTGAAACTCCAGACCAAGGATCAATCAACGAAGTTATCAAATCAATTTTTGGAATCGAAACGGGGTTTTCTGGAACAATCATCAGCCAGTTTGCGAAATTGAATCTCAAGTCAATCACGGAAGATGTCAATGAAAAGCATTTGGAACCATGGGCGCAGTTGTGCAAGGATGGTGGGATTTTAAGCACTCCGCTTACACCATACCTTGATGAAGAATTGTTGCGCGATAATGCATTGAATGTCGATGGGAGCTTGGTTAGGATGCATTTTTTTTTTCTTTCTTCTCAATGATAGCATGTGCAATTTAATAGATTGAAAAAACGTTCGGGTTCGAGTATTTAGTGCCAAAGTTTAACGAAGAGAAGGTGCGCGAAACTATTGCTGATTTCGAAGCAATCGGCGTCTGGCCGAAAGGAACTATGAAATAATCTCTCAATGTTTTCCTCAAATCTCCCATTTTCACTGTTTTTTTTGCTTGCTTTTTTTTTTTTCTTTTTCTTTTATTTTTGGATATAAGGAAAAACGTTTATCAAATTTCGTTTTGGTTATCAAATTCATATTCTGATTTATAAAACCTGACAGCGAAACAATTTTTTACCTGACCTTACACACCAGAAATCGTGCCATAACAATATTCCACATTGTTGATTAAGTGCAGCAGTATTCAAAAACATGGTCGAACAGCGGAAAGAATCAAACTTTATTTCACACACATAGAAAACAAAAATGCATTGTTTTTGCAACGAAATAACAGCTAGTAGCAAGAGTATTGATACTGAATGAATCATAACTTTATGTACTTTCTGAGTATTCAAATACTTTTTCGACACTCTCCTCATCTCCAGTCAGATAAATTTCATATTTTTCTAACTTTTCCGAAAACTCTTTTGAGAAGTCAGATGTAAACGAATTGCCTATTTTTTGACCGTTTGCAAAACATATAAACAATTGAAGGCAAACCAAAATAATAATAGAATACAAACCTGCTAAATAAATACAGTAATCTATAGAGTTTGAGTTCAAATTAGTCTCAGCAAACGAGGAAATAGTCTTCACTCCTTCATCAGTGATTTTGTTTTTCTCCAGATTCAATATAAAGTGAGCGCTTGGGTTTGAAATAGCCTCACAAACAGATCCAACAATTTTGTCATCCAAGCCACAATCGTCAAATCCAATCTCAATCTCATTGAGCAAGTGAAGAAGTTGAATCATCTCGACAGCTGCATCATTCCCAATTTTGGAACAGCCTGTGAAAGCAAGGTTAAGCAAACCCTTTGGAACAGTATCATCGTCATCTTCACTATCTTCTGAACTACTCTGATTGGCAGATTTTTCGGAATTTCCGTCCGAGTTGTCTTTCGTTGCATCTTTTTGATCTGAAGAATTATCTTCCTTTACATCTTCTTCATCTGAATTATCTTCCTTTGCATCTTCTTCATCTGAATTATCTTCATTGGAAGCTTCTTCGTCGACACTTTCCTTGGAATTATCTCCATCAGCACCCTCCTTGTTTGCTTCGTCCTGATCAGTCCCTTTCTCATCCACGTTTTCAGTATCATCGACTGCCTTTTCCTTTTGTTTCGCTTCTGCCGCAAAATTCGCAGCAGCAACAATAACAGGCCCCATGGCTTTTAACAAGCCTCCGCTTAAGCTAAGGTTGTTCTCAAACCACAAATATTCAATTCCAGCACTAAACAAGTCTTTATGCTGATCAAATAAGGCGCAAAGCTCAGCACCGCCTTCAATTTCGTTATCTTCCAACATCAATGATCTGAGGGTTTTTCGTTCACCTGATTGGCTTTCAAGAATGATTTTGGCACCAGTGTCACGAATCTGGCATTTTTCGAGCCAAAGATCTTTGACGGCACAAACACCGTTCTTGAGCGCATCAGCAATGGATTCCAGTCCATTGGGTCCACTCAGTGAGTTAGTAAGTACTATTTCCGTCAGAGTTGAGTTTGCAAACAGACTCTGACCAAGTGCAGTAATTCCTGCAACATTAAATTCGTTTTCAGAAATATCCAAGTATTCGATGTTTTTGTTTGATGTGAGTGCACCAGACAAAAGAATCAGTTCATCGTCAGTCATATTTGTCCCTGTAACAAAAAAATGTTTGCAAAAGCCACTGAAAAAAAAACGAACGAAAACCCTTCCAGAGACTTACGTCCAAAAGTCGCGTATTCCAGAGCACAATCAGGAAGTGACTTGATTGCGTCTGCGATTGCTTCAAACGCCGAACCAATCGGATTTTCTTAGGAAAAAAAAAGAAAAGTTAAGAAAAAGAAAAGTTAAGAAAAAGGAAACAAAGAAATAGCAAGAATAAAAAAAAACTGTTATAACCAGAAAGATCAATATCTGTTAGGTTGGTAGCGTTTTTGATGAAATTTTTGAACGCAGTTGCAGAAGTAGGACCAATTGAATTCGAAGCCAACGTAATACTTGTTAAGAATTTGTTATCTGCTTTAAATGCATTCAAAACATCTTTAATTCCATCCGCGCCAATTTCATTATTTTGAAGATTCAACTCAGCTACCGCGAAATCAGTGATCTCAGCCAACGATTCTGCGAAAATATACATGTCTTCGTCGTCCAAACTGAGATCAGAAAGATAGAGTGTGCGTAAAACATTGGCATTACGTTCACCATTTTCATCAGCAAGTTCAAGGTCGATCTCTTTTTGGGTCTTCGATTTTGCACATTTTACCATTGCTTTGCAAAATGGATCCATCCACTCAGCAACTTGCTTTTTCTTGGATGCAACTTTTTTTTTATTTTTTTTATCTGTTGCAGAACCGTCTTTTGCAAGCTTCGACTTCTTTCCGGTCGCCGTTGATCGAGTGCCGGTTCCGATAAGCGAAACGGAAACAATTGTCAAAGAATCATTCAGGCATTGTATCGCAGCGTTAGCCAAGATTTCAGGAAGAGAAATCTCTTTCAAATTTGGTAAAGCGCTGAGGAATGCTCCAAATTTGGAAATAGTACTTTCAAATGCCGAATCGTTTTCTTTTTCATTGATGAACTTTGTGATAAACAACTTCTCCAAGAAAGGTTTTCCAATTGCCCACACGTCCACCAAAATATTCAATCCCAGGGAATCAATTGTATTGAATGTGACTGAAGCAACGGATTTTCCACTCAAAAACGGCATGGGATCAAATGCTGACCCAATAAGCACTTTTTTCAAACCGGTGTGATCTCGAATCGCTTCAAAAAGTCCTGGAACATCTGTTACGTCATTATAACTTAGATCCAATGTCTGAATATTTGTGTTAGATTTGAGTGCACTTGTGAAATCGGACCAAACACTTTTATCAGTGATGCGTGAGTTTTTCAAATCCAGTTCAGAAAAAAAGGAAAAATTCCCTGTGATGCCTTTACAAATTATGTTCATTGAGTTGCGAGACATTTCCGGTGTATCTAAATGAAACTCCGTTAACATTGCAAAAACCTTAAAAAATAAAAAAAACCTTTAAATGTCAATTTCAAACTTTCAAGATGCTGCCTGTATTTTAAAATTCCTTCCTTTCCCTCGGCTTCATAGCCAAAGAGCTCCTTCAAATCGTTCGATGTGAGAAAATCAATGAAATAATTCTTGCTTTCGAATGGAATACCCGAAAAGTATTTACTATCAGAGAAGTATTTGAAAAAACTGGCTTCAGTATGGCATTGCTTAGCAACAGCCCCAGATTTCACGGGAATATATGTAGTGAGTGCCTTCATACAATCAGGAATAACCCAACTGACTTCTTCAGTATTTAGATTGATTCCTTGTAATTTCGAAATTTCTCCGAGAGTAGTATAGGCCGATAAATGATGAGCCCCGCTAGCCATTGAACGCAATTTTGGGCACTTGTCACTACTCCTAAACGCCGTCAACGCATCATACCCTTTAGATTTGGCAGAAGGATCGTTGATGAAAACAGGTTGAGGAATGCATATTCCAAATTCTCCAGAGAGAACAGCAGTTTCCCATTCCAATAAAACATTATCTCCATATTTATCAGATGCGGCCATTCTTTCAATAGCGCCCGCAGAAACAATCATCAAAACGCAGCGTGAATTTTTGAGGCCTTCAACGAAGCCGTCATGCCAGTCCTATTTATGCATTTATTTCTTTTAATTTTCATTGAAAACAAAAATAACATACCTGGCCCTTCTTTAAACATTCTTTGTCCCAGTAAACACGAACGTGCCTTGAATTACCATGCTCATCAACAACACGCTGATCTTTGAGGCGAAAGTAAAGCTCCATCGCAATTTTTGCGTCAGATGCAACCCGGTAGGAGATGAAAAAGTCATAAGTATCCTTTGATAACATCCAGCCACCACGGGCAATGAGAGGCGCATACAAATCATCAGGGGCGGAAATGGAATTTTTAGTTGCCAAGTCTGTAGTGGAAACAACTAGAGCTTGTTTGGATGCAGGCTGAATAAAAGCAGAAGACGCACGTCGAAGATATCCAAAAGCGCCACCAATCAGGCTTTGAGAACTTCCATTTTGCTGCGAAGGAGGTACCACTACTTCAACAAAAGTTGGTGGAATGGATATTGATGGTGGAGAAGAGGTACGCCAAACTGGTTTTGAGACAGGTGAAGTTGGCACAGGTTGAATTCTTGTTGCATTGGCCAGTTCAACTTCAAGAGAGGATATTTTTTCTTTCAGAACCTCAATCTCTTTTTTCTTGGCCGAAAGTTCTTGGTCGATATCACGAATTATTTCTTTGGCGTGATAAAGCGAGAGGAACTCCTCTGGATGTGAAATATCGGCATTTCTAGCAATTTCTTGCACAATTACAGCTGCGTGTGTAAGGATAGCCATATAGTGTGGCATCGATTTCTGGGCATTTAAAACTGCCTCGTGATCAAGCACAGTAGCAACAGAATTGCTAGTAGAATCGGCTTCTTTTTCCATGCTCCGCACATTTTCAAAAAAAGATGCCAGAGCGGAGTCGGATTCTGCTTTAGTTAGGTGGCGATGATGCGTAAAAGCGTCAGCAAGTAATTTGAGATCAGTGCGAAGTTTTCCCTATTTATCATGTTTTTTTAATCACGGTAGACAATAAATCTGAACAAACCAATTCATCAACGATCGCTGCAGGAGTCAAATCAAAGAGAGGATTGGGGACCAGAGCATTGTGATCATTTTTCGAATCGTTGTCTGAATCGACGTCAGGATCGTCAGGAACGGTGGCGTCAACGACCTGTATTGGGCTCCAGAGCCCGTCCGAGTGCTTTAGCGCTGGACCAACCCAGCGAATTGGTCCCGCCAATGTCTGCTCTTTCTGGCCAGCATCCGGTGTCTGCTCTGCTGATGCCGTTCCTTGTCCATTGTCAGCCATTTGAAAGTTTTCGTTTTTTGCGGACTATTTCCAAGAATAAATATATGATATAACGTTGAAAAAGTGCATTTGTAATTATTATCAAGTAGAAACTTTGAATGAGTCCCAAGCAGTATTCAAAACACTAAATACTTCCTGAGCAATCAGCTTTTGTTCAGTTGTAGTCCCTTGCTTCAGCTTGTCTGGATGTACTTTTGCTACTGCCTTCATATACTTGATTTTAACTTGCTGCGGCGTAATAAGCTCCGATAATCCTATAGTCTTCCATTCCAATTCTGCCCACAGCACTGAATCAAGACTGGACAAAAGAGCACGAATGTTCTGATCTTTGCCGCGTTTCCAGTTTTCGATCTTGAAAGTAAGAATAAGACAAAAAAAGGAGTGCAGTCAAAGATTTTTTTTTTTACTTCTCACTTTGGCTTCAACAGCTTCTTTCGCTTGAAACTTTTCTTCATCTTCACGTTCTTGCACATTAATTTGAGTTCGTACGGCATCAACTGCCTTTTCAACAGCAGCTTGTGCCTTTGCCGATATTGGCTTGTTGCTTCTAAAAGAATTTAATAAACTTAGTAAATAGCAAAAAACATCAAATTAAAATAAATAAATAAATAAAATCAAAAGAAAGGGATATACGCAAAATCCTTACTGGTTTGCCAACGGTGTTGTACGTGGCGCGAGACCATCTGAAATCCACAAATTTTCACCTCCAGCGCTTGCTCGACCTGCAAAAACTCCAGTGCCATCTCCAGAAAACTCTGCAACACCCTTCCGCGATCTCGCAAGCCCCTCGGTAACCCCTTTAATCGAAGAATCGAGCCTCATAAGCGACTCATAATCCCGCAAGGCTTCATTCCATCGCTCTCGACCCTCCCAAGCTGCTGCCCGACGAAGCAAACTTTTAGGGTCACGCGCATCGATAGCCTGCACGGCGTCACAGTCAGTTATGACGCCAACATAATCACCTATCTTGAGCCGCGCTGCAGCACGGTTGTTACGAAGAGCGATTAAATCTCCGTCATCAACTGGCAGCGTAAGTATGGCTACACTGTAAGCTTCATCTGCAGCAGCATATTGTCCCGCCTTAAATAAATCATTTCCACGCTCTCTGTGAGTTGCAGCAATTGCGCGTTGCGATGGTGTTGCAGTGTACCGCAGTGATGCAGGCTTTCGGGAAGCCGGAGGTTGTGGTGGACGAGATTTTGTTTGATTCAAATGAGATGAGGCGGCCAATGGTGTTCCAGACGCAACAATATTGTCAAATGCAAATACATCTGTATGCGACTGCTGGTGTTGTGGAGATTGTAGTGATCGAAACCCGTTTTCGCCACTAAACTCTTGCCGTGACGACGCAGAAATTATTGGTGACTGGACAACTTTGGCATTTCCCCCCACTGGTTTTCGTCGATGCACAAGATGTATCTCTTCTTCTTCGTCACTGCTGGTATCATCTCTATACCGAGAAGCAGAGCCGCCATCGTTATCTGCCCACCGATTTTGCCCTTCTCGATCCCACATATCTGAACTGTTTACTGTGCCAGAATTGGCTCCTCCGCTGTTTCCGACATCAAATCCTTCCACAACAGCTGCAACTCGTTCACTTGCTTTCACATACGCAGCACCAAGTTTTGCACGCCCAAATTCAAATAAATTTTTTGCATTTGTTGCAAGTGCAACAGCAGCTGACGCATTTGGAGTCACTGGCGAATTTGGTGACTGTGCAGTATCGAAATTCGAACGCCGCGGTGGCCGAGGTGGCGGTGAACGATCAGGGCTTAGCGAACTGTCCCTGTTGTTTGCAAGAAGAAACGATATCGCACGTTCAACGTCGCCTTGCGCCGCATCCAGTGCTGCGATAGCATTAGCTCGTAAAAATCCCATATCCGTGATTGAGGTAATTGCAGTGCTACGTGGAGATTGAGGGATATTTGCACGTATTTCCGATGATTGAATTGTTGGAGATATTGGTTTTGATGTGATTTCAGGTCGCGGGGGTGGTGATGGTGCCCTCGGTTTATTGAATATTGCAAATAGGTCTTCTTCTTCTTCCTGCTTCTGTTGATTTGGAATTTGCGAATTTGAAAATCCGAGTCCAAAAGGATCTGATTCGTTTGGTGCTTGACCAGTTGTAACGGTTGATGTGAGAGCATCAAAATCCCAAATATCGGCATGTGAGCTTTTTTGAGAATGTATCTCTGCAGTCGAAAATACTAATTGAGGGTGCAGTTGTTGATTCAAATACGACGATGGCTGAGAAACTTGTTGTTCAGGGGTAAAAGTGTTATTATTAACAGAGTTGCTGCCAATAAATGTACCAGAATTCGGATAATTGGTGATGAAAGTGTTCGTGGATGTTGCACTGGAAGCCAGTGAATTTAACGGCACATGATTGTTTCCAGTTGAACTTGAGATAGTAAAATTTCCAGGTTTGCCAGATGGGCTCCTAGCTTCCACCAAAAGGTCCGCAAATGCGTCTCGATTTTTGTTGCCAGTTTTGCTTGGGTTGCTGATTGGCGGGGTCAATGTGGTGGATTGATATGAGTATTGCGAGGAATTTGACTATTTTCGTAAATATAAAAAAATATCAACATTAACCCCTTGCGATATATAAGCATACAAATGAAACTTACGCGTGACTGAAGCGGCGATGGAGGTGCCAGCGTGGAAAAGCCAATATTGTTGGCGGTGCCGTTTGCAGAATACTGTAAATTGCTTTGAATTGGATTCGAAACTGAGAACGAATCAAGATTCGATTGAAACGTCGAGCCAGAGTCACGACTCGCATAGTTGCTACTTTGTCTACTGTGTGGACTGTAATTCCCGCTGGCCATGATCGGTGCAACATTTGCATTTAATATTGGGTTTGGATTTAAGGTTTGCGAAGGGGCAGCGGCTGCACGTCTGCGCTGTTCATCGAGCGAAAGACTACTATTATTGTTGTTGTTGGTATTACTGATGCCAATATTGTTGTTGATGTTTGTGCCATTAGCCGCAGTGAAAGATAAAAGTTCGGCAAACGGATCTTTGTTCTTGGCTGTCATTTTTGTTTTCAATTTCAGAATTTCTTTGTCCTTTCACTGGAAGTCCCCAAAAAATGAATAAAACCGACAAAACAAATTTTCACAAATACCTTCACAAATGCCTTCACAAATTGTTAACAAATACTTCACAAATTATCACAAATTTGTTGAGACCAAAAAAAGGTCTCAACAGATTTGTGAATCACAAATAAAACAAAACACAAATGGATCCAAAAAGGGTATCAGCTGGCAGCAATCTGTCGAAAGCAGCACCAAAACTTCCACGCTCTCTCCCTGGGACTGGCAGGACTGCAAACTTTGATCAAGAAGAAGTCAAAAGTAATTTGTGTTTTCTTTACTAAATATTACTTAATCTGATTGCCTTTGTTTACAGAACTTCTGAGTTTAGTTGATGAGAATTGTCCTAGTGGTGGGAATGAATGGGCAAGAGTCGAAAATTAATTCAAGTCTGGAGTTCAAGAAAATCAAAAACTTACCTCAATTCAACTAAAATCAAAGTTCAATTGACTGCAAACAACAGATAAGCCTACTGTATCACAGCCACAAGCAGTTATTGATTGCAGTGTTGCAATCCAAGCGCGAATTGAATTGCAAATTGGAAACCATGAGTGGCATAATTGAGATAACAGAACAGGAGGAGGACAGTGAGTGCAGTTTTGTTTGTCTGTGTTGTTAATAGTGCTTTGATTGTTAGATATTTTATGTGCAATCAGACAATACCTCCCAGCAGATGAGGAATATCTTTGGAAGGAGGCTGAAAAACTCTATAATAACAATTGTGAGGATGGCAAAGACCATCATACTTGGCAGTTTATGAAATTGGTATATCAAATTAACATCATCAATTCTTTTAAATAATCAATATAAACACAAGAAATTTGATTCTCTGAGGAAGTCAACAAAGTTGATTGGTAATCCTGACTGTCCATATCAAATCAGAGCTGCAAAAGGAATTTGGCATGAAATTGAAACTCAAATCAATGGGGATGATGAAGTAGGAGATGAACAGGGTCAATATGATGCTGAATCAGAAATTGGAACAGACAGAGAAGAAGCCACACTAACCAAAAAGGTTGAAAATGATGAAAATATTGCTGTTGAACCAGTGAATTGTGGACAAAATGGTGAGGATGTTAGTCATAGTTGTTGATTTGCTGTGTGTAACAAGGGGTTTTAGAGATGAATAATATTTATTGTTTTGTTATGACCATTTCAGAAAAGAAACCAACGGTTTTTATACATTTTACAGTGTCTTGGTGGCACCTTGGCTTGATTGGTCACCTGGCATCTTATCTAAGTGGCAAATGCTCTATTTGTCATTTT
>JADGJH010000336.1:0-20733 GCA_027596945.1 Physocladia obscura
AAGATAGAGGGTGTGCAGTGAAGTATTCCACTAACCATTGCTTTTGTAATGCAGAAAACTTGCAATCAACAACTTTTGGGGGCCTTTTTGTCAATGTGGCATTTGATTCAAATTGCTTAATCCATTGGGCAATTGTTCGAGGTGATTTTTGGAAGATTGCCTCAACCCTTTCCATTGACATGCAATGGAAATAGTAGTTGAAGAGGACATGCGCTCATGTGTTTGCACTGGCTTGCACAGATGTAACTTGAGCCTTGAGTGATTCCATCAAAAACTCGGAAAAATTGAAGTTTATTCAGAAAGACTTTTTCAAGTGAAATGACAATATAAAAAGAAGAAAAAAACAAACAAAAAACAGGCAATCTTCAGGCTCGCAAGAATTCAATCCACAATCAAGTTACTGAATTGTACTAGCAGATCCTCGTCAGAAATTGCAAACACTCCAATAATCGGGCCAACAAAATCATTGCCTGTCATGTTCAGCGAATCTACGGCCTCGAACGCAGTTGAATTCGTGTCTTGATCGGCGCGAAAAGAAAACACATATTCACTCTCTGTGTAATCGATGCGCAAATGGACTTTCGCTTGAATTTCGACGAAATGAGATACAACTTTTGAAATCACCTTGACTTTGTTAACGACTTTGAAAACAACCTGAGAGGATAAAAAGTTATAGAAAAGCTGGATATAGCGGTGCTCGTCTTTGAAATACGCAAGCCCTGCTGCCAATTGCGTCTGCACGGCTACCGGAAACACCGAGATAGAAACGCTTGTTGAACCTTGAAGCCGGCGTTGCCGCTTTCCGACAAAAGTTACCGGTTCTTCGAGTTGAGAAAACCCACCTCTTCCAGCCACAAGCGTGATGATCTTAAAGTCATCCGAAAACCTGTGGTTGCTTAGAACTGCATCACGGATGTAAAGAAACCCAACATCCGGCGAAACTTCGTCAACGACACGGTGACTGCCATTCTCTCGGGCCGCAGCGGCCAGACTTTTTTCAACGTCGCGGTGCAGAACTGGATTCAACCTGACTTTTTGAAACACAGGCCATCCGTCTTCCCAATCAAGAGTCGTGAGAAAAGTCTCCCTGCCAAGAACATACCGCTCTCCGTTCCTTCTAGCGCCCAGGCAAACAGCCCACCAATTTCCATGCAAGTCTTCAACAAGGTCCGTGTGGCCAACATGCTGGATGTATTCGTCCGTTCCACGCGCAGTGAGAACCGGGTTGCCGGACGAAAATGGATCATACGGGCCCCAAATGCTACGCGACCGCGCAACAGTCACCATATGATCTTCATGCGTCCCACCTTCAGAAATAAACAGGTAGTACCAGCCATCTTTCTTGTAAATATGTGGGCCTTCGGGATATATCCCACCAGTGCCTTTCCAAAGTTCGCGCACGTCCGTGAGAGTCTCGCCAGTGTCTGCATTGATTTCAAACATGCGGATGACAGTCCACGGGCCCGGTCCCGCCGAGCCGTGGAGGTACGCTTTCTTCGAGCCGTTGTCGTCGTCGTCAAAAAAGAGACTCGGATCGATGCCGGGAAAATCAAAGTAAACCGGATCTGTCCACGGCCCGCCAGTGTGGATTGTTTTGGTAGACACGATAAAGTTTGCGGCGGTAGCACCGTGGACAACTTTTGTGCAGACAATATACGTTGTGTTTGTGCCTTTGTGGTGGCGGATTGTTGGCGCAAATAGGCCGCCTGTCGATAGAAAATGCGAGCCACCATCTAGTGGTATGATTTCTGTGGATGCGCTAGCAAGGCTGAGCTGAGATTGGCGGCAGATTGCATTTCCTAAACATCAAAAAAATTAATATAAAAATATTAAAAAATGCATTATTAAGATGCGGAATCGATGGTATTAGCAGCGATAGTGCTGCCAGGTTGATGAATTGCTCAGGTGCTCACCAATGTGCTTCCACGCAACAAGGTCCGATGAAGAGTAAATTGGCAACCCCGGAAACATGTGAAAGGTGCTATTGACAAGATAATATGTGCCATCAATCAGCGCGATCGAAGGGTCTGGTGAAAATCCCGGAACAATTGGATTAATTTCAGTCATTTTGAATTTGTGGAATCAAGAAAATTTTCAGATGTCAAAATTCAGTTCTCGAAAATTTTGATCACTCAATTTTGAAACAGGAAAGAAAAAAAAATTTTTAAAAATTTAAAAAATTAAAAACGAAGGGCTTATATATCCAGGAATACATCAATTTCATACACCATAACTTGTGTATATGTATTTTCCGCTCCTTTGGCAATTGCTAATATTAATAAACGGTGATTCAAACAAGTTTGTCCTCGTCCAACACTCACGAGAACCTTCGCATCGATTCCATTGCTCTCTATCAGTTTGAAGCAAAATCCCTCGCCACATTCACGGACTCGGAAACAAATAGGTGCTCGCAGTAATTGTTACGAAGGAGGCCAATGAATGGCTGAAAGCAGAACGGGTTGAGGGAGTATGCATTTTAAATTACTTGGAGACTAACAAGGCAGAAAAAAAAAGCCAGGTTCGAACAGTAGTAGATCTACCACGGGGGAATTGATTCATTTCTTATTTCAAGCATTGTGATGTATTTTCCACAAGACGCATGAAACACCGGATACACGATAAAAGGTGAAGTTTCATCAACGTGCTGCAAACTTACTCTCTATTTATTTTTACGACTCTTGTTACGTTATATTGTAATCACTGTTAATGCCAACGCTTCTTCAATGAAAAACTAACTTTCTCTGCCGAAGATTCTGTCCTGGAAAAAAACGGAGAAAAAAAGAAGACAGAGGACAGTAATCAGCTTATTTGAATTTATTCCTGCTTTCAACCATACATATGCCCCATAGGATCATCATCTTCTTCATCGTCCAATACAATTCCGCGTTTTTTTGCTTCAACTTTCTGCCGCTGTTTTCTTCCACGTTCGTAGACTGCATCGTCAGTGGGAACCTCCCATCGACAAAACGGACATGTGTTGTGCAGTTTCAGCCATGGCGTGATGCACTGCTTATGGAACACATGGTTGCATGGCAACTGCTTGGCAGGATCATCACGAGATTCGGAATCAAAATTTTCAACGCAAATTGAGCAGGGAGCTGGTTGATTTTTTGTTTCGTTTCTTAGAATTCCATCAGACGCGTATGACAAAACAGAATAAAGAAAGATTTCAAGATAAAGTAAAACAGTTATAAGCTCACTTGAAGTCACTTTTGCATTCGGAAGATTTCGCAAGAAGAATTTTGAGGCGACAGGTTGTCCAGCTGCTCCTGATTGTGCTTCTTGAGTCAGCTGAGAAATCTGGATTATGATTTTCTTTGGTTGAGCCAGCGAGCAAATATGCAAAAACAAACAAACCAGCCCTTCCAGCATTTGCCGTTGTGGACTGTTGTCGGAAATGGCAGAGTTATCTCTAAGCAGAGAGCCAAAGATGCTGAAACAAAGGGTAGAAACATGTTAACGTTAAGCAAACGCAAAAGCAACGCAATGAAAAACAAACTCTGCAAGGCCCAAGAATGAATCCGGTTGGTGTGTTGGCGCAGTAGAAGTCCGAGATGCTGACGCTGTTGTTGTTGCCATGAAATCATCAAGATTGGGATTTGCTGCTGTCCGAGTTTGACGTAGGCGCAGTGCCGAACGCTCCGGATCTTCCATGTCTTTATCCTCTGTCAATCGCGGTTGCAATCATTGAATGATCAGTTGCGTTCGTTGCATTGTCTTCTCACCAAAATACGTGGCCATTTTTTTTTTAAATTCCAATTTATTTCACTCGCTTCCAGCTCCAGCATTGACTCCCTTCCAAACAGATTTATTACTCTTACGCTATGAAATTTTTAACTTCACAAATTATGCCGTTTTGGCCAAAATGCAATGTCAATAACGCCTGAGCGAAAGCAATAAAATTAAAAAATTAAAAAAAGGTTATGCTGTTCTCATGATATTGTTCTAGAGCATTCAAACCATTTTTACGAGAACATATTTGATCTTGTGTTATACGTTTTTTTATTTCATGCATCGTTGAATCGGTTTCCAGAACATTGGGAAACGTTGTTATATTCATTCAGAAAAACGTTATTCACCCTGGAGCATTTTTGGAATGGGTCTTTGAACTCCAAACGTACGAAATTTTTGTGGCAGATTTCGCCAATTCTTGTTTGTGAGTTTAAAAACTTTTTCAACTCAACTTGAATTGAATTAGGAAAACTGTTTCTTTTAATTATCATTGTTTTTCTTCCTCTTACTTTCTATGTATTCAGCCAAAGTATTCCAATAATCAGGTGATTTGGTTCAATGGGCCAAAGATGGTCAATTTTGTTCTCTTCTTTTTGTCTCAAAATTTTTTGTTCGGGTCATATGACTAATTAAAAATTTAATCCAAATGTTTATATTTTTTGACCACTTTGCATATTTTTTTTATTAACGCTGAAAACGAATATTAATACGGTTAAATTGTGCCATTTAAAATATTGAATAAATTGATTTCTTTTTATTTCCTTCTGCTTTATAGTTTCATTTCGTTGATAACACCAACTTGAAATCAAAATTTGATAACAGAAGAAAAAAACCGTATAAGTACCATGAGTGATTAATCAAAGCGCCACTTTCCAACTTAATCTGCAAAATGGTCTCGTATTTTCAAATCGCTTTGACAGCCTCGCTGTTTATTATGCAGCGCGTGTTTGCAATCACAACACCACCGTCCGGAGCCATCACGGTCTCAAAATCTGGAGGTGGCGGTAAATACAGCACGATTCAAGCCGCTGTGAACTCTCTTCCCGATGCGGGATCTGCCGTTATTTTTATATACCCTGGAACTTATACCGAAATGGTGTACATTACCAGAACTGGTCCTTTGACGATTTACGGTTCTGCAGCCAGTGAAACCACATACACGGGAAACACTGTCCTGCTGACAAACAAGGTTTCGGCTGTTGCCATAGGTTCCGATGACTTGAGTGCTCCGCTCCGCGTTCACAAAAGTAATTTCAACCTCATCAACGTGAATGTCCAGAACACATTCAACACTGGAATTGGTGTTGCTGTTTCGTATTACGGAACCGAAATTGGCACATACGGATGCCAATTTCTTGCCTACCAAGATACCTTGCTGACCGAGACTGGCGAGCATTACTTTGTGAACACTTATATCGAAGGGGCCGTTGACTATATTTTCGGGCAATACAGCAAGGCATACTTCCAGTCAGTTATTCTTGCTTCTACTCGCCATGGATACGTCACAGCAAACGGTCGCGCCAGTTCCAGCGATCCTGGTGCTTATGTTTTCAACGGTTGCACTGTCACACTGTCGTCAAAAGCCGTTGCTGGGACTGCTGGAACAGTTTACTTGGGTCGTCCGTGGGGAGCATATGCACGCGTTATCTACATGTATTCTGATCTTACTGATGTTCTAAACTCTGCTGGATGGTCTGAATGGACTGCTGGAGTGTATCCAAGTGACGTGTCGTTCTATGAATATAACAACAGTGGAGCAGGTGCATGGAATTCTAACCGTGCAAAGTTCGCACAAGAGATTTCTGCTACTGTTGCAAACGAATACTCGTTGAAAAATTTTTTCAGTTCTACTTCATGGATCTTGACGTTGTAATTTTGAGTCTTAAGCAGTTGGTTTATTATTATTTCTTGGCTGAATCAGAACCCCTCACACTTTCTCTGTGAAAGTTTCCTAATAAAATTTTGAATTGTGACTCGCACCTCTACGGCCCTCTCAAAAAACTCAACTTTGAATATTGTTGGGATTGTTCACTCAAATATAGTGACGCACAACGTGTTTGATTTTAGTGGGCATTCTAACTGAAAAATGACGTCATTCAAACAACTATTTATTTGAATTCGTTGATAGTTAATATTATTTATTTTCTTTTATATTATTAAAACAATGACTGTTGCAATTCCATCCACAAGTGTAAAAAATCGATTCTTGATGACCCTCCCAATTGGAACAATCTATAAAAACCCACGGAATGAACACCACTATGAAGTACAAGAGCGAAAATTAATACCACCTTATCTAAAGTGGGAGTACCATACTTTGATTCAAATCAACCTGTTGTTATTGAAGTACCCAATAAATGGATGAAAATGGCCAATCTGGCAAGAGTCAATATCAACCAATCCATGAAGGAAAGAATTCATGAACTGGAAGAGACTGTCAAATAATTGCAGTCAGAACTGAGAGAGGCAACTGACCCAGATTTTGACAAAATTATTGAAATTAAGCACTCATTTCTGGATAAGATTAAACAATTAATGAATGGGAATGAATTCTTTGAGACAGAATCCGAAATTTACTTTGTAGACAAGAACTTGGTGTATTATACACAAACAAAGTGAAATACTGACAACAAAGCAAGAGTGTTGAGAATAAAGACTGAAATGATGAGAAAGGGAGATACTAACCTGTGCAAGGAGCTCCATGATAATCAGCCTGCAATTCAAAAGAGATTGTATCACCATTTGAAGCAAAATGTTGATGAAAAAAAGATTTTCTCAATGAAGCAGCGTTAATCTCCTTCTGATTCGAGTCCTTGTGACAGGTATATATGCTCAAGAAAGTGTCCAATAGCATCAGCACTTGAACTCCTTGTATTATTTGATTCTTGTTGTTTGGTGGTTATGTACACACAGTTGGATTGTTCAAGTTCAGTGAAAACAGGCTCACCTGGACTCGATGCACATTTAGTGTGTACTGTTGATTCAATGATTGTGTCATTGGACATCAATTTGATGCTTGTGATTATAGCAACAGAGAGTAGTCTTGTTAATGCAATTAGTGCTACAACCCATTTGTTACACTTATTTCAATAAATTAATGCTACAGCATCATGAGTTGTTAGCAACCCTCCTTCATTCAAATCATTTAATTCAATCTTATATCCTTGCTTGTTGAGGCCCCATCTGTTTGATTCTATTGGAGCCAAGTTGCGTTGGACTATTCTAATCTTGCATTTTGTTTCAAAGTGACTTTGTAATGTTTTCCTTGATATCTTCTTTTGACATATGAAGCACTTGTGTTTCTTGTAGTCACAGTCTTCAACATGTTCATCAAGATTCCATTTCAACACTTTAAACTTACAGTTTTCATTGGTACACGATTCCAAGTGTGGCATTAAAGTAACTTGCAACTGTTTATTATGAAACAATGATTCTGTCTTGCATTGCAGGCATTTTTGGCCCAGTTGATGGTGGCATTTGATACAAGCAAAGTGTGGATTTGAATCTTTGGTGCATTGGATAATAGGAAAGTTTAGATGCTCAAAGCAAACACAGCATGTTAAATCAGATTGTTTAATCTTCATTGAATACTTTATTTCTTGTTCCATTCTTATAATACACAAATATTTTTAATTTTAAGAAAAAATCCAAAGATTTGGACAAAATGTTTATGCCCTCTGACCCAACTCAATGTTCTCTTGTCTCAAAATTAGCCGCAGATTCCAATAGGCATTAATGTTCTTGAAGTCTTCATCTGTGGTATGCTGGCATCTTGGCCTGATGTCGTCAATCTCATATCCCTTCATTATCTTACCATCAGGTATACCAAGATGCTTGAATAATTGTTGTCTCGTTAGAAAAGTATGCTTCAAACTATATTCATCAGAGCATCCCTTTCAAACAATGTAATTGATTACTCTAACTGCTTCTATCCTCTTTTGTTTGAGGTCATCCTTCATGTCACATTCTCTTTTCTTTCTTTGCTTAATCTTGTCAAAGTCTGTATTCTTTGTCTCTTTATGCTATACACCATCATTAACAACATTAATGTATCTTTTTTAGTGGTTCTATTTATTGCTGTGTATGGCACGTCTTTCTTCATCTGGCCCCATTCATGAATTGTAAATGGTTCATTTATTGAATCACCTTGTACACAATGGATTGTCAAATAATAATTTACCCAAAAGTACAACTGAAATTACTCATCTGTAATCTCAATCTTGTCTTTGGTCACTGTATCTTCTAATAATAACAGGGGCTCAATCTTTTTCACTACAAATATTGCATTATTGACAAGGCCAAGTTTCTTGTAGTTTCTATTGGAAATCACTGGAGTTCCAACCATTAAAAGAACAACTTGTGAGTTTGGGTCATCCTTATTTGCTTCTATTCTAATCTTTTTCTTTTTCTTTAGTTTGTCTTGTTGCATCATGATTTCATTAATTTGTTTTCTCTTATTTTGAGTTTATACTAGGTTTGCTCTGGTAAACAAGTGCTTGTTGTCAAAATCACCTGGATTCAATGTGTGCACAATATCAAATAGTACTGTTACTGAGTTATCTGAATGGTGATTAATCAAGAGTTTTGTTATACTGTAATCAACCAGTTCCTTCAATGCCATTGTGTATAGGTAATCATATTTTCTGTTGTTCCTTTCAACTCCACCAAGTTGTTGGTAGTCCCCAACTAATACAAACTTGACTTTTGCTTGCAGTTTCACATAATACAAGATTTCATAAATTGCTGCTCTCAGCATACCAACTTCATCAATGAAAATGTATTGATATCTGTTGGCTGCTTTTCCTGCTTCTTTCAAGTTGCACTTGTCATTATTGTCAATATGAAAGAAAAGGTGGACTGTATGACCATTAATCAATTGTGCTGCCTTGTTTGTACTTGCCAAAAGTACAAATGAACCTGGCTCCAATTCTTTAATGGTTTCTCTCACTTCTGTTGATTTTCCTGTACCAGCCATTCCAGTCAATAGTCGACATTCCAGTCTATCTTGAGTTGGAATCCAGTCTTTATTCTCAAGTTGAAAAATATATGTACTCTTGAATGGCTCAGAAATCTTGTATTCTTTTGGGTAATGCTTCTACCTAATAATTACCAAAACCTGGTTCACATTCAACATCATTGCCAACTTCCACAACAACACAATCAGTCTTTAACTTGACAATTCTGCCTCCCATTTTCATTGCCAATTGATGTAACATCATGTTGCCATTATCAATGACTTGCCAATATATTGGAATTGTATTAAAATGTTTAGAGATTCATTCTTTATGGAAATGTTGTACAACTTTGGGTCTTGTGATATGCATGAATACACTATATTGTCATTTGAGAAAAATTATTGAACTGCATCATTCAAACTCATTGTAAATCTATCAGTCTGCTTCTTTTCACTTCTCTTATTCAAACATCCAACAAAGCAGTTTATTATTAATTTGGCATTATCACTGCTCTTGTCATAAATCCTCTTTACAAAATCATTGAAATAGTCTGCCTTTAATGTCTTACTTGGGATTATTTCATAGACAATTTTTATTGGGACTCCAATCATTTGACAATATCTTAGTATGGGTGCCGAATACCATCGAGTGCCTTGTAGTTTCAACATAATAGAAACCTGTTTTTAGTTTACCAGAATAAGGTTTGACTTCATCAAAAATGCTGAACACTGACCAAGGGACTTCATTCTTCATTGTCAAGCATGATGTATGGCATTTCTGAATATCAAAGCTCCTTAGATTTACAGTCTCTAATAGTTCATAAAATGTATCGACCATGGCTCCTTTCACACAGTTGAAGAATATTGAATGAGTCACCTGATTGAATGTACTCTCAATGATGTCATCTCTCTTGTATATTTGGAACGCCTCCAAAACCAAACTGATAAGATTTTGGTTTCTAAATGGAATCATTAATGCTTTTGATACTTGCAGGGACTCTTGATAATGCTTGTTGACTTCTATGATGACATTGTTCTTGTATTCAATTTGAACTATATGGCTGGCATTTCCTTGTGTCTTGTACACTGTTTGTTTGGTCTGAGCAAAGTACACAACCAAATCTGAAAGGTCTGCTTTGTTTGTATATATAACATTGCAGTTATCAAGTTTGTTTAAAGACTAATATGCAACATTTAATAAAGGGTTGATTATTCCATCAAATGTATTCACTTGCTTCTCCTTGCTCTTGAAGACTCTTGTGTTGTTGGTATTATTTGTTCTCTCAGAAGCAATAATATTCCTTCTGAGCTTGTCTTTCAAAACAGGATACATGTGGTTGTTGGAAACAATGTAAATTAAACATGGAGCATGGTGATTTCTGACTTTGGGAATGTGCTGGCAAAATATGTCAAACTCTAAATCCATTGCATACAAGCAGATTCTGTACTTTTCACAGAATCTAACTACTTGAATAGTTGTTACTCCCGTATTAATCTCGCCTTCTTCAAAAATGTTCATCAAGCTGTCAAATGTTACTCCTTCAATGTGTTTTGAATATGTGATTATTAAATGTTGATAAACAGAAATGTTTTAATTTGTAAAGTTTGGTCAAGATTTAAATAGTGGTAGTTTAAAATACTCCCAAACATTCTTTGCTCCAATAATGCTACTTGTTGATATGGTACTGGTTGTATAGTGTAATCAATATCTAGTATATCACAGCCATATGGCTGCCTCAGCATACTCAGTGGTTAAAGTGTCAAGGTGTTGTTCAATTAAATGGTCAGGAATATCTCAAATGATTCTGGTCTTGCTGTCATTGTAATCATAATTGCCGTAATGTATCACATATTTGGATTCATAAGTCACAATAACTCTGTGAGAAGAGAGTTGGAAGATAACTCAATACATAGTCAATGTGCCTTTCTTTTTGAGCATCAAATATGGCAAATGGCCTCTTTCTTTTTGAAATGTCCATTCATTGCTCCTTTCTTGATGATTCAGGTGAATGTGGTCTCATTCTTTTCAAAACATTGTTAACAACTTCCGTACCCCTGTTTTGAAGCTGTTTCATTGTCTTGTTAGTTTTCTTGATGAAAGTATTATCTAAAGTACAAATACAGTTACCAAAAATTGCTGCTTTATTGCTCCAAATGAGATTTGTAATGTGTGATTGCAACTGCTTGTGTTCCTTCTCATCATGTGGAAGCTTGAACTGGTTTAAAATGGTGCTACTTCTCCTCTTAATGGTGATAAACTGACCCTTGTAAGTCAAGGCAAAGTTGTTTGGTTCAAATAGCTGTATACTTTGGCAGAAATCACGTACACTTTCCAACAAGAACCTGTTGACTATTATGAAAGAAAATAAGTTTTCAAATTTAATTCAGTTTTTTTTCAAAGGCTTCAAATTTTGTCTAATCTAATGGTGAGTTGACATTTGAACATACTGGGAATGCATTGTGAATAAGTTCTGTTGTGTTCATCTTTAGACAAAAGAAACTTTACACTTCAGATTTTTTCTAATTAGACAAAAAGTCTATTTTTGGAAATTCTAGAATATGCAGAATTTTACAATACAGAAAATACAACTGAAAATGCCACTTGATGCCTACCGTGATGCTTTCATCAAGTGGATGAGGGGAAAGCTAGCCAAACCAGCTAATGATTTACATCAAGATTTGCGCACTATCAAACTACCCATCATCAGAACCATTCTCACCAAATTTGATGCTCTACAAGTCACTACAAATGGAACAACAAGTGACGCTGAGAGTGGCACACTTGTTGGAGAAAATACAGCAACATATCAAGGCTCAGATTATGTGGCACAATCTCAACAAGGTGGTTCTCCCCGCCCACTTCAACAACTTCTCCTGCTTCAACAGCACCATCTCCTATCCAACCAATCCACTTGGAGGCATATATTCCAGATTTGATAGCTCAATTTACATCAACTTCGACTACCACTACTATTGATAAGTTTGCAGAAGTCGAACCGTTTCTCTCAAAGTATGCTCCCTAACCACTTGCAAGTATGCAGTTGCGAATTCCGAGTTTAACAATACGTATGATACATCAGAATCAAAGAAACGCCGTGATTATCAAAGCAATGAGCTTGCTGAAATGAAAATCAAGCTCATGGAACAAATCAGAAAGAGCCTTTACATGGCTGCAGCACAAGAAACGAAAGTAAAATTTTACAACTTGCAGGTGGGGGCACGTTTTATCCAGCTTCTGGACAAGTTTTGCAAGAATGACCTTCTGAAAGGCAAACAGTTTGCAGAGTTTTTAGCATATATTGACCAGGAGTTGCACTTGAAGCAAGCTTCTTTCTATTTATACAAATGAAAACTGTAAAATGCAAGTATTGAAATGGAATCTGAATGAACATGTTGATGATTGTGATTATAAAAAGATGAAATGCTTTGTTTGTCAACAGAAAATGATATCTCGCAGGACAATGGTTTCACATTTCAATAATAATAAATGTAAAATTGGAGTTATTGAACAAAAGTTTGTGAATGTTGAATTGAATGGATATGATTCAGAAGGCAAAGGATTTAAAATAAATTTGGACATGCTGAATGATGGAGTGTTGACAACTGAGCATGCTGCCGTCATAGTATAAAAGTGAGTGCAACAAGTGGATTATGTCACCCATGCACTTACAAAAATTCCAACAGTTGCAATAATAACAACCACTAAATTGCTGCCAAATGGAGCCATGGCAGAGACAACAATAAAAATGCAATGCGCCTCGAAATTGGCCAAACCTGTGTTCATAGAACTTGGGGAGTGTAGCACAATTTATGTGAACACAAAACGTTGTCAAGGAAACATAGAAAGCGGTGATAGAATTCAAGAATTTCTAGGCCGTATGTTTGCTTCAGATAGAGCTATACTATCTGCATTCTCAGACTCTGACAAAGATTAACGTCTCTTTCTTTCAACAATCTTTTCCTTGCCTATCTCCTTCTTCAAGTGATAGTATAGTTTCTTCTGGATGGCAGGCTGGTTGTCATGGAGTTCTTTGCAGAGGTTAGTATCTCCCTTCATCATATCAGTCTTGATTCGTTTATTCTCTTTTTATTATCACCAGAGGTCTTCTTTCTCAGATAATAAACTAAATTGTTATCAACAAAAAAGAGCTCAGAGTGAGTTTCAAAGTATTGATTTCCATTCATTAATTGATTTATTTTATCCAATAATGAATGATTTATTTCAATAACAGATAGTTTGTCAAATTCAGGGTCATTGCTTGTTGGAAATCCTTCACTGTTCCTTCCAATTCAACAATGCATTCCTTCATTGATTGATTGATGTTGGCTCGTTGAGGGTTAATAATCTTCATGAATTTCTCTGGTATATCAATAACAAGAGGCTCAGTTGGGCCAAAATAAGGAACACCATATTTCGAAAGAGTTGTATTTATTCTTTTCGTAATTGTGTTGATTTCGAGGGTCTTTATAGATGGTTCCGATTGGTAGTGTCTTTAAGAATCAATTTCGTACCGTAGTCGCTGGAATAATTAAAGTCATTGTTTGATACTATTGCTAAAGAAAATAAAAATACAATTATATCGTTTTATTTCATTTTCGCGAAAATCCCATTTTCCATCAACCTGCGTCTCACCGCAGTGAGAAACGAATCAATTCAACATTTTATTAGAGAATTCACACTGAGTTGCCGCACAGGGCACGAAAACAACCCCCAAAAATTTTATAACAAAAAACTGTTTCCTTAGCTTAAAAAAAAAAAACAAACAGTACAAATTTCTCGAGACAAAAGAACTTAATTTCTTTTTCATCTGACTTTATAAATTTGGATCAAGTGGTTGTGATAACACAAGTATTTGAAAAATTGAAAATCTTGAGAAATGATTACACAAAAAATTTCATATAAAGGCTGGTGATTACCCGAGCTACCATAGCTCTACAAAAATGAATTCAATTCTTGGAAATATTATGGCTGCTCTGCTGATGATCGGGCAAGTCTCAGCAATTACAACACCGCCGTCGGGAGCCATCACGGTCTCAAAAGCTGGAGGTGGTGGAAAATATATGACAATTCAAGCCGCTATCAATTCTCTTGCGGACACGGGAGCCGTGACAATTTTTATTTATCCGGGAACGTACACTGAGATGGTGTATATTACCAGAACTGGTCCTTTGACGATTTACGGTTCTGCAGCCAGTGAAACGACCTACACTGGTAACACTGTTCTGCTCACAAATAATGTTTCTGCTGTTGCTATCGGCGCCGATGACTTGAGTGCTCCACTTCGCGTTCACAAAAGTAATTTCACTCTCATCAACGTGAATGTCCAGAACACATTCAACACTGGAATTGGTGTTGCTGTTTCGTATTACGGAACTTATATCGGGTCATACGGATGCCAGTTCCTTGCATACCAAGACACTTTGTTGACCGAGACTGGCGAACATTATTTTGAAAATACATATATTGAAGGCGCTGTCGACTATATTTTCGGACAATACAGCAAGGCGTACTTTCAATCTGTTATTCTTGCTTCAATTGGCCATGGTTATGTCACAGCGAATGGTCGCGCCAGCTCAACTGACACTGGCGGGTATGTTTTCAACGGCTGTACAGTTACAGCTTCGTCAAAGGCGGTTTCCGGAACGGTCGGGAAAGTCTACTTGGGGCGTCCATGGGGAGCATATGCTCGTGTTATCTACATGTATTCTGATCTCACAGATGTTCTCAACCTTGCTGGATGGTATGAATGGACTGTTGGAGTTTATCCAAGTCATGCGTCGTTCTTTGAATATAACAACAGCGGAGCGGGTGCTTGGAATTCTCAGCGTGCGAACTTTTCGCAAGAGATTTCTGCGACTGTTGCGAACGAATATTCATTGGCAAACTTTTTCAGTTCTACTTCTTGGATTTTGAGTTTGTGAGCTGATCTTTGTCCCGAGTTTGACCAGCAAGCATACCGTTTTCACTTCATTTGAGGTGTCTTGAAAATCTTGAGAAATATGTGAAAAAGAAACGTGACCTGTTTAAAAATTTGTTTTGTCAGCACCAAAAAGAAAAAGCACGAACCAAAAATAAACAAAAAAAAGCAAAAAAAACCAACGAAGAAGTGAATCATATCCTTTTAGAAAAATCTATTTACCAGCGAAAGTATATGCATTTTGATTTTCACAACGCAATTTGTACTATTTTCAAATTGAGTGTCAAGATTTTAACCGAATTAGTTGATTCTTCAATCAAGATACTTCATTCAGATTATAAAATTGATAATTTTTGGATCTGTGAAAGTCCAGATTTTCTGAATGCTACTCTGACGCAGAAATCGACATTGTATATTTCAGAGATGTCGGGTGGCTTTTCATCTCCACTGAAATTATTAATGTATTTCCTGCATCACTGCCGGCATTTGCTAGTCCGGAATTTCAAATAATCGATATTATTAAGTATAATTGTTGCAAACTTTGCATCGAATGCGTTAAATCACTTACGTAAGAAAAAATACAGCTCCGCGCCTAATTTTGATTTCACAACACCCTCAAAATTTTCCTGAATTTACAACTCAGAATTTTTTGGATCGCAACAAAAAATTGATGTTCACATGACTCGGGAAATCTTGGTTAAAAGAAAGAGAATTTCCGGCCTGGTGAATTTCTAACAGGAAGACAAGCAACCGAGAATGAGCATCACGTTTCAATCGGGCAACAATGGCCTTGTCATGTACGCTCTTAATTGCGACTGGACAGGTGGAGACATTGGTAGCACTCTAGACACTGGCGCCGAATGCGGTTTGGATTGTGTCAACTTTTCTGGTTGCACGCATTTTACATGGAGTTCGTATAACGGGGGCACATGCTGGTTCAAGAACAACAATGTTGTTGGCAATGCGTTTTACAGTTCCTCGGCAGCCGTCTGTGGATACACAGTTGCCGGTCAAGTTGCCGTCCCTCCCGTTAACCAGACGCTGAATCCATTGGTATACATTACGCCAAGATCATGGGAAGATTCGCTTGCGTTGGCCCAATCTGTTGTTTCACAACTCACATTGGAGCAAAAGGTTGCTCTAGGATCCGGTTTGGGTTGGGAAAATATTAATACTCCTTGTGTGGTATGTGTTGTGTTCCTTTACTCTGGCTCGCTTGCGACTAGCAAACCATAATTTTTTTCTGAAGTTTACATTCTGTTTTTTTTTTGTTTTTTTTGTAACATCTTCGTCATTTCTAGGGTCAAATAAGTAACATTTCTAGCGTTGGATTCCCTGGTCTGTGTCTTCAAGACTCTCCCACCGGTATTCGTTTTGCTCACAACATCAGCGCTTTCCCAGCTTCGATGTAAAAATGATTAATTTAAACAATTTGAAATCTTCCTGAAAATTTTCACTTTCATTCACCAGTAACGTTGCAGCCACATGGGACACTCAACTTATGTACGACAACGGTCGCTACATGGGTGAAGAAGCACGAGACAAGGGTGTCACGACTCACCTCGCTCCCGTTGCGAACATGATGAGAACACCACAAGGTGGAAGAATCTGGGAAGCTCAAGGAGCCGATCCGTTTTTGACTGGTGTTTCTGTGACAAACATTATTAATGGTGTTCAATCTAACGGTGTTCAATCTACTTTGAAACAGTTTAGTTTTTTTATTTCTGGGAGCGTGTTCGTTTATTGAAAATAACCGCCGAAAATACAGCTTTGTTGCCAACGATCAGGAAGCTTTCCGTAACAGTGACCCCGACCATGGCGACAGCTTTGTTGACAAAAAAACGTTGATGGAATACTATGTCCGACCGTTTAAAATGGCCATTGACAATGCGGGGCCTGGCGCTATCATGTGCAGTTGTAAGTCGATAAAAGTGTAGTATTTATAGAAATAAGTTCAATTAACGTACAAAACCAGACAACCAACTCAACGGACTCAACGCTTGCCAGAACCCTGCCGTCATGGCTATTCTCAAAGATGAGCTTAAGTACGAAGGTTATGTTATGTCTGACTGGTGGGCAACTGGTTACGGTCTGCCCGAGATTTCTGGACCCAACTCTGGTCTAGATATGGTTATGCCAGGAACGCAAGCATGCTGCTCTAGTTCGCTTGATCAACCGTTCTGGTGGGGGGCAACCCTTGTTAACGATACTATTGCTGGACTTGTCAACGTGTCGCGTGTCGACGATTTGGCTACACGAATTTTGACGTCATGGTTCAGAGTTAGACAGGATGCCGATTTTCCAGTTAATAATGCAACAAACGTGAATTTTAACTCCTGGACTCCGGCAACTGAGGAGTTGAATGTTCAACGCAATCACGCTGCTCACATTCGTGCGGTTGGGGCAGCTTCGTCTGTCTTGTTGAAGAACGATGGCGTCCTTCCTTTGACGTCAAAACTCACTTCTATCACATTAATTGGCTCAGATGCTATTTACCCACCTGATGGTCCAAATGCTGGAAGGTAGATTATATCTGGTTTCCCTGATCTTAAAAATAAAGCTTTGTTTTTATACTATACTAAACAAAATTTTTCAACAGTGATCATGGAATCGCCCCATCTGGAACTCTTGCTCAAGGTTGGGGATCTGGAACTACCATTTTCCCATACTTGATTGCTCCCCAGGATGCGATTGAAAGCGTTGCTGCCGGACTTAACATTAAGGTCACAAATTCATCAAATAACTGGGACGTTGAAGCTGCTACTGCCGCTGCGGCTGCAGCAGATGTTTCAATCGTTTTTGGTAACAGTGACTCTGGTGAAGGATACATCACAGTTGCCAACTTTCCTGGTGACCGTCTTAACTTGACTCTCTGGAACAATGTTGATGCGCTTGTTGAAGCCGCTGCCTCGCAAGGGCCAACAATTGTTGTGATCCACTCACCAGGAGCTGTTAATATGCCGTGGATCAACCACCCCAACGTGTCAGCTGTTATTATGGCTTTCTTCCCTGGCCAGGAATCTGGAAACTCAATTACTGATGTTCTGTTTGGTGCAGTCAACCCATCTGGTCGACTTCCTTTCACTATTGGACACAATGATGACGACTACGTCACCAGAATTAACTTCACTGATCCTAATGTTACATACAGCGAAGGAGGATACTTTGACTACCGCTGGAACCAAAAATACAACATCACACCCCTCTTTCCATTTGGTCATGGATTATCGTACACTACATTTACTTACGCAAATATTGCAGCGTCCGCACCTAGCTGCACCAGCTCAGTAAATGTGACTCTCGATGTGACAAACTCAGGATCTGTTGATGGGCACGAAGTTGTGCAAGTGTATCTTGCTTACCCGTCTAGTGTCACGGACGAGCCTGCGCAGCAGTTGAAGGGATTCACTCGTGTTCTAATTGCTGCTGGTGCGACTCAAGCTGTAAATATCGAAATCACTCAAGACGACATTGCCGTTTACGATGTTGCGACTAGTTCGTGGGTAGTTCCAACAGGAACTTATACTGTGTATGTTGGTGCTTCTAGTGCCGACATTCGTGGAACCGCGTCTTTCGATTCGGGACCTGGATGTGAAGTCGCGACAACCGAGACTTCTGCTTCTTCGGCGACGAGTTCTGCTACTGCATCTGCCAGTGCTTCTGGTTCTGCCACTAGTTCTGGTTCTGTTTCTGCCACTGGCTCTGTTGTTGTCAGCTCTTCTGTTGGCTACATTGCCCCATCCACTATTGGCAGCGTTGTATCTAACCCAGGCAACTTGTACAGTGATGCCAAAAGTATTTCATTTGCAGGACTTGCGGTTGTTGCTGTTGTCATGCTGATGTGATCTGATTGTTCAAGAAATTTAAAGAAGAGTACAAGAATAAACAGTTTTTTTTATAGTTTTAACACATTATAAATTTAAGCTGAAACAAAGGGACTCAGAGTAAAATCAAATTACTAAAAATTGAAAGGATTTTCACAGAAATTTTTTCCTGTGGTTGAGTTGCTCCATTTTATGCGGGGCAAACTGTTGGTTGGTTTCTTGAATCGGCGCCGATCAAAAAGCAGACGCGGTTTACGAGCACTTGGAGATGCCCTTAATATTCTTGATGGACAAGGGGAAGGAAAAGGAACCGCGGGACTGCGCGCAGTTTGCTTTGGTGTTGTCGCAGATGTTCTGCTTGTTGTTGCCATTTGTTTTTCATCCGGTTTCAATAACTGATTCCGGCAAAGCGGACCTGGATGTGGATTTTGCTGTCTTATATGTAGTTGCACTTGCTGCTGTTCCTTTTCAAGTAGTTTCTCTTGATCCCAAGACGATTGTTTCTGCGATGATTGCTTTCGGGGCTGGGATGTTTTCTGGTTGAGCTTCTTCTTCGCGAAAAGGTTCGTCGGTGCATATTGTGTGTCAATTGCTATTGCCGGAAGTGATGCGCGTGGGATTTGGAATGGATTGATTGCAGCACTCATTTTGAACTGTTTCTTTCGACGGTGATCAAAAGGACAGAAATGGAAGCCATTCTCCTCAACATTATCACTGCACTGCAACCGGAGCCGGCATTGGAACCAGAAGACAAGGACGAAAACGAAGGCGGGCGCTGGTGGATTCGCGGAATCGAGAGACTGCACAGTGCGTTTCTCTTTTTTTTTTAATTATTTATTTTTTATAAATGTATTCACTGTATCCAGAGCGGTTTCTTACTTTTTCAAAGCTCCATCGCCCTGCAAATTTCAATGCCGAAGATGAGGATGCTGATGAAGCAGTAGATCCCGAAGAAAAGCTTGCGCGCTTCGTCAGCGCTGTTTGCACACATCAGTTGGGTATTACACATCACGTCCACAAAAAAAATACTCATCCTGAAATTGGCCGTTCAATTTTACAGACCCATCTCGTATTCGTTCGTTGGCATGTTTATTCAAATGTTTATTGTATATGTAACATACTGTCGTTCAGCGTGGTGCGTTGATGCCATTGCAGCAATGCAAGAAGCTGTTTCTCCACATCCCAAATCTTGGTGGACATGGCCGTTCCGATTCGTCTATTACTCAATATTTCCTGCAAATCTGTCGGTATTAAATGTCTTGGGTTGTCCTACGCGTCCACCCACGTTTTACCATTTTTGTTCAATTATCCAACTCGTGTTCTACTCAACTGTTCTATGTCTCCGTCTAATTCCACCGCGCTTCATTAAAATGAACTCGACAGTCCGCAATTTCGACCGTCTGCTTTTCAGTTTCGTTCTGCCCATTGTCAATGGCGCAGTATGGCTTCCTGTTTTCATTGTCCCACGTTCCCGGACGAAGTTTAATGCATTTGACCCTGCGATATTCTCCTCTCTGTCGTTATCGCCCGCATCGTCATCTTTGACACCTTTGCTCCCATCTGTCTATACTATCGTGCCTGGACTTTCCCCTCAAACACGCATTGTGACTTCGTTTTGGGGTTCTTGGGTCTTTGGAGGAATATACACTGGCCCCGTCTTAATATGGTGGTTTTTCAATATTTGCAATCGTACTGCAATAGGATTTTATAACTGGCAAACTGATCAGGACGTTGCAACTGCCGACGAACGTGTGTCTGCATTGAAAAACAGTGATACGTCGTACGATAGTCCTGCCGATAATGATTTCGATGGAAGAATGGGTGGAGGGCGCATTGTTGGATGGCTGCGGCGGATGTGGACGCGGTTTGCAGGCGTCCTTGTGTATTCTTTGTGGACTTGGTATTTGTATGCATCAACAAATGGGTTTGTTCGAGAAGGAGAATCGAAACTTTTTGCCAGCGGTTTTGGCAGTAGTAATGGATATTTCAACGGTAATGCATTCAAAATTCATGTAGGCACAGATGTCGGTGTAGACGCGTACCCGGGTCTTTTGTGGATGGGGATCGGCGTCACGGTTCCTGGTATGGTTTTTGCAGTTTGGCTGAATTTTTTGAACTATCAGCATCGACTTGTGGTTTGGCGCGAGCGTGTCGGTAATGATGACAGCAGTGGTGTTGTTGGGCTTGTCGTGGATGAAGAGGATGATGAATTGAAGGTGGGAATAGTGTATTGAAAGTATCGGTATTTACTATCAAGCAAAATAAAATAAAAATAGCAAAATAAGTCTTGTATCTATTGCTATGC
>JADGJH010000337.1:0-20720 GCA_027596945.1 Physocladia obscura
ATACAATATTGTGTGGCGACCAATCAAGTGAGTTTAACTCACATGTAAACTGCATAATTTCAGAGTCCCATATGAACATTGCTTGGCATTCGAGACTTTTTCATGTAAATCCAGTTGCATGTAGAATTTGCCAAATATACAATATGCTGATGGTTTTCTGGAATTGTTTGCAGAACACATCTTGGGCTTCATCCAAAAAAGATAGAGGATGTGCGGTAAAGTATTCCACTAACAATTGCTTTTGTAATGCAGAAAACTTGCAATTGACAACTTTTTAGGGCCTTTTTGTCAACGTGTCATTTGATTCAAATTGCTTAATCCATTGGGCAATTGTTCGAGGTGATTTTCAGAAAATTGCCCCAACCCTTTCCATTGACATGCAATGGAAATAGTAGTTGTAGAGGGCATGTGCTTGTGTGTTTGCACTGGCTTGCATGGACGTAACTTGAGCCTAGAGTGATTCCATCAAAAACTCGGAAAAATTGAAGTTTATTTGGAAAAAAGACATTTTCAAGTGAAATGACAATATATTAAAATCAAAATGAAGTGCGTTGTTCCATCCAAAGTGCGTTGTTCCATCCACAAGTGTTCGATCCAAATACCTCAAATCACTCCCAATGGGAACTGTCTATAAAGATCCATGAAACAACCACATCTATAAAGTGGATGAAAAGAAGATTAATTCTACACTCTCGAAGGTGGGTGTTCCATATTTTGGTTCAGAGGAAGCAGTTGAGATTGACGTGCCCGAGAAACACTTGAAACTCGAAAAACCCTGTTTGATTCAATGTGAATCAATCTTTGAAAGAAAGAATCAATGAGTTAAAACAAACTATCATTCAGTTGAAGAGCAAGTCTTTTTCTGATGAATCCAAGCCTCCATTGCGATCAGAAAGCAGTCAGGTCACGAAGACTCCAACGAAATTTGATGAAATAGTGAAACTGATGGAAGGACAATAAAGTTTCGAAACTGATCGAGAGGCATTCCAGCTAGGGAACAAAGCAAGACTCGTGCTATATTCAAAAAAAAGCAAAGGGCTTCGATCACAAAAAGAGTCTGTCAAGGCTACGAGAACAGTTGTGGATTGATACAAATGTGATTGATGAACTTACACAGAACCAGCCAGCGATCCAAAAGAGACTGCTGAAGCATCTCCAATCAGAGGCTGCTGATCACAGAATCGTTTCTTTTAAGAAGGGCCGCAAGAGTCTAGTTTTAAAGTGCTTTAATCCTCGTCCGTACCAACAATATGTTCCTGATATACTTGATTCAAGAAATTATTAATAACTTGCCGTCCATTCTTCAATATTTTTAGAGTCACTTCGCAATCTGAGTCTAAATACTTCCATTTCAAGTCTCTCAAGTTTGCCTGGCATTTATGATGAACGGTTCGCACTGAGATTGTGTCACCAGATGATTTCATTGACGTCGTGACCATCACAATGTAGGTCCATACTTTGTCAAGAACGCCTTGATATCAGCAAACTTATCGGTAGCACCTCCAGAAGAAACACGATTTTGATTGGATCTGGTTTCATTTCTTATGGCTATTTCGCAAGGGTTTGTGTCAGTACTAGGAGAGTTATCAAATCGCCATAACCAGCCTTCAATTTTGCGGTCTTGAACCCAAAGCGACCTTTCAACTCTCCAGCAGTTGGTGGCTTCCCATCAGACTTCACCAGAGGAGGTCGGGACCTACAAACAGTTTAACTGTCAAGCCATTATAAAGGAAAGTACTCACTTAGTTTCGGTTCCATCAGCGCGAACGTAAAATGCTCGATCATACACAAAACCACAGCTTTGATAATCAAACTTGTCAGTTAGGCACTGAAAGATGTAGAAGGCGGACTTTGAGTTTGATAGTACAGATTTCATGGGCTAGGCTTCAAAATTATACAGCTCAAATACCTCTGCCTCCAATTCAGCCGCCGTCCAAGTCAAAGGAAGCTTAAATCCTTAATCAATAAGTCCCTGTATGTGCTTATTGCGCTTCTTCAATATGGTTTCACTGGTCTACAACAAAAAATAGTCATTCAGCTTTCACAGCATAGTATACAAAATTCAAACCTGATGAAAGAATCCATAGGAAATCAATCAAATATCCATTAGCATTCGAAACAGAAATCAACAACAAAAAGACTCACCACTAAATTCCCGGTTTTGGGAAATGATCCTCCACATACTCCTTTACTTCAACAGAATTCGCCCCATGTTCCGCCGTAATTTCAGCAAGTCGTTCTTTGTACTCGCGATCACGATCAAGAGTCTACAATGAAAAGAATTCAGCTTTCAAATCAATACAAAATTCAAACCTGATGAAAGAATCTACGGATATACCAAATATTAGTCTAAAAGTTTGTTTAGTTGGATCGAGCATACTGATACATCCAATAATTTGTGGAATTACAGTCAAGCATACAAATGAGCTAGAGTCTCGTAAATGATTCAGTTTGGCCAAATAAAAATACTTGCATCGAAAATTGAGTGATTTTATAAACCGCATTCAGAAACGCGAAAAAAGTCAAATCACATAAAGATTATGCTGATGCTTCGTGGATAGCCGAAAATGCCAACGACTGGCATAAGCAAAACCGACATAACCAATAACCAGCCAGCATGGCGCATTATTGCAAAAAGTCAATTGAAATAGCAGATCAATAATTATTTTATTTTACAACAGTCGATTGCAAACGCAATCAATAAACTAAAGTGCAATTCATGAGCGCTCTCCACGGAGGCGAAGTGCAAGCTGAATGCCCTTTGGCTGAATCGTGATGCGTTTTGTGCGTTTTGCGTGGACGGCGGCAAGATTGGTGTCTTCAAACAAACCAACCAAATACGCTTCAGAAGTTTCTTGCAGCGCACCAATAGCCGACAACTGGAATTTCAAATCCGTCTTGAAGTCATGTGCAATTTCACGAATGAGACCTTGGAACGAAAGTTTTCGGATGAAAAGCTCAGTCGTGGTCTGTTTCGGAGCGAATAATACCATCAATCCCGCTACTGTGTACTAACTACCTCGTGCTGAAGCCTGATAATGTTGGGGAATTTTTGCTTAGAAAAAATAAACAAAAATAAAGAGCTTTTTTTTTGTTTTGCAAGTCAACAATAAAATGAGTATTTTGAATACGCTATCGGCAGATTCCGCTTCCATGTTGAATTTGGTCCAATAAATTATTGTTTTGAGAGGTACACAAGACGTCCTTTTATTATCAAGTTATTCTCAACTGCAAGGTGACTAATTGTTGACTTTAAGGTGGCAAATAATTTGCAAGAGTCGTCATAATAGTATCGCAGAATAGCAGTCGTAAGCAGTAATCTTGCGAAATCGAGGAAGTCGGGCTGGATATTTTCTCTGGAAACAAAAATTATGAAACAATAATGACTATGAATATCTTCCGCTTCCTGGGCGATATGGCCCATTTAGCTTCGATTCTTATTCTGCGTAAGCAAAATGCAGCCCATCGTCAATCAGCACGCTAGTTTGCTCCTGACTGATCCGTATTCTTATCCAGTCCTCAAGATCAATCATTCAAGAAGCGCTGCTGGTAAACTACAACAAACCTCGTACGGTCTTGCGAATCTGCCATTTTACTCTTTCTAAAATAATAGGAATTTCGTTCAAGTCTCAGGCTCTTTACTTGCTCGTGTTTATTACGCGATACCCAGACCTCTTTTATAAATTCTTTTCGGTTTACAATACGGTAATTCTCCATTCATGCTTCATAATATCGTATCATTTATATGCTTTATTGTAGATTATGAAGGTTTGTTTTATCTATTAATTTGGTGGTGTCGGAGCTGTCAAAGTTGGGAATTTTGGAAGGAGCCTCAGAACACCAAAATTCGATTGAATTAATCAAATTTATAGCGAGATATGCATCTTTCTATTACTATTCTCCGAACAAAATCCATGAATGCTCAAAAACGGCCGATACAGTAAAAATTACTGAAACCAGCGAAATAGGCTTTCTTTCTTGCTTCAAGTGGATGGATTTGTTATGCGATGCAAGTGAAGTATAAAGCAACATGGGATCCGAAACTTGATACATTCAGGGTCGAATTTTTGGCGATTCCGTGTCTTCTTGGAGGGCTCGTTTTTTGTGATAAGTTTGTTCCTGCTGAGGTGAAGAACAGTTTGCAATTTCTTCATTTATTTGTTCTGAGATATTGTGTGCATCGATAGATTTTGTGGACCTTTTCTATTCTCCTGGAAAGCGTTGCAATTCTCCCACAACTATTTCAACTAACTCGCACTGGTGAGGCCGAAACCATTACTTCGCATTACTTGTTTGCGCTCGGAGCATACCGTGGGCTTTATTTGGGCAACTGGATGTGGAGGGGACTGGTTGAGGGTCAACACAGTGAGTTATAATTTCTTTTTTTATTCTTGCCTAACGTGACACGTGGAAGTTGAATGGATTGCTGTTCTTGCCGGGATTTTGCAAACGGGACTATACTGCGACTTCTTCTATGTGTACTTTACCAAGGTGGTCAAAGGCAAGAGGTTTCAGTTACCAGCTTGATGAAAAGAAACGTTTTGTTCTTGTTGTTGTGTTGTGATATTATTTTTATCATCGTTTCTGAGACATCAGAATGAAGAGGGACAGTTTGTCCATCTCAACAGCGACGTGGGCTGCTGATGAAAACGACGACAGACGTGAAGGAGGTGATAGCGGCGGCAGCGGATGGAGCAGCAAACGGGTGCGCCAAGTGAATGATGAGGATACCGAGGAGGATAACGAACTGGATAATAGAGCTGATGACTCGAAAAACTCCAGCCTGCAAAATGGAATAATCGCCGACGCCAATCCCAATCCCATTCACATGCTCGAATTAAACGGGCGCGCCGCCGTTATCGAACGCCAGCGTGTCATGGCAAACATTCTCCATGCGCTCGCCTCGCCCGAGCCGCAGCTCGACGATATTGACGATTCGGATCTGAAATACGACGCGTTTCCCAAGCTGATGAGTGACGACGAAAGCGAAAAAAACAGGAGCAACGACAACAGCAGCAACGACCCACCCACTGATGACTTAGATGGCGCAATTCCAAAATTCGCTGTCCCGCCTTCATTCTCACAAAGCACAAACCACGAAACAAACCACTCTAGCGATGCTGCGAAAACTCCAGTTTTCAAACTACTTGCTGCGTTAGGGCGTGAGCCACCTCCCGCTCTGCCAGGAGTCACACACACAATGATTCCCATTTTTTCAGATGCAAATTCCACATTTGTTCCTGTGAGCGAATCGGAAAACGTCGTATTCTGCGATTTACATTCATCAGACCTTGAGGCTGTTGGAGTTGCCCTTTCCTGGTTAGCGAAACTTCGTCTGGACTATGGCTGGCCTGCTGGATTTCGGCTCATAAGCATTCAAACCACACCCATAGCCACTCCACCCCGCTGGGATGCATATATAATTGGGCATCATACGAATAAAAAGTTTCGATCTCCGAACGAGGTTAATTGTCCCATTATAGTCTTTATTTTTGTTCAACTCCCCAATTTATATATATATATAGTTTCTTCCACACCTCTTTTGGCTTTGCGATGGAGATCCTCGTCAACCTTGCATGTGCAAAATCTGTAAAGGTGTTCTTCTATCAAATTTTTCTCATATTACATTCTTTGATTATTTGGCTACGGGGGAAGAAAATGATGATGAACATGATGATGATGATTTTCCCGAGTTTTCGATCGAAATTCCAATAGATTTTAGTGATTCTACCGAAAATGATGATTCTGCCCATAAAGCTCTTAATGTTGCCTCAGAAATTCTTTATCCTGCGTCTGAAGTTATAAATCCAGCTTTTGAAGCAGTCAATCCGAATTCCGAAGATAATCCTGTTCCCAAGACTAATGATGTCCCTGAGGCTATCAATATTTCTCCTGAAACTATTGATACTCCCAATATTATAAATCCCGCTCCTGATTATATTGATCCGGCAATATGCTCTGGAATTAGTCCATCGGCAATATCACCACCACCACCTAATTACTCACCCGCACCTCAAACTCGCGAAATTTTGCCAACTCACGACGAGGATTGGAATGGTTCGGATTACAATTCCGAGAGCGACGAAGATTATCATAGTTCTAATTCTGGAACTAACGACAGTTCTGACAGTGATGATGAAAGTTCAATGAATGATGATGACGACGATAACTCTGGAAATGGGAGTGAAGATGAAGGAGAATCATCCTTACTGCGTGAAGATTATGATGAGGATGATACTGAGCAACCTTTATTTCCTGACTTTCCAGTCCACACCCAAAAAAAACTTAAAGCTGAACTTAAAGATCTGGCGATATTACCTCCATCAACTATCACGGAATTATATCAACCTTGCAGAAAAGGCGAAGTTGTTTGGTATCCGTCCTCGTCGCTCAATTTTTACCCACCCCCAACAAACACACAGCAATTTATTAGAAGCATGCCTTTCTGGCCTTGTCTTGTTCTTGAAACCCCTGAATCACCCTGCGATACCGTAAATGTAATTCCACTTCCGTTGCTGTCACCAAGCGAAGTTGCATCAGCATTTGAACCCACAGACCCAAATTCATCAGAACTAATTGCACGCAACACTATCCGCACGCATGATACACCAAGCCACTACACTCCACGGCCGACACATGCGCCGATTTTTTCCTCCCGCAGCGTCAAAATCGCAAACATTCTTCCTTGGCGTCTCTTGGACACTTCCCCTCCACCACATTCAAAAAAATACCCTGCTGCCGACAACAATTGGCAGCGGCGTTGGAACCGTGGTGTAATTCAAGCCCTCGGAATCAGCAGCTCATGGGAACCGATCATCCCGTATCCTATCACCAGCAGGCCTGCTGGCGCTTCTGCGGCGGAAAAATGGCATGAAATGCAGTGCGTGCGGTGGGGTATTGAGGTAATTTTTGTTGGTGATTGGGTTCATCTTGTTCTTCCAAGTCCGTATGTTAGTGGCAAACTTGTGAATACGGCGCTTGCTGGAACGAAGCATCGGTTGATGCAAGTCGACCGACTTGTGTACCGGACGCCTGTGCGGTCGCTGGCTGGAGATGGCAGTGCGAATGGAGAAGGGGAAGATGATTTTTTGGAGGATGTTGGGGGTGGGCGGTACAAAATCAAAAAAGTTATTGGCGGGAAAGTTATTGTTGAAGGGGACGTGTATGCGTTTCGGCGTGGGGTTGGATGGTTTCTTGTTGGTAAAAAAAGGTGTACAATGAAAAAAGTTGTGATTGGCCGTCGGTTTGGTAGGGCTCCAGCAATTGTGCTGAATGCCAATGATAAAGGGAAGAATAGGGCAATTTTACCAGAAGGTTCAATTGCCACTAATTTGGAAATTGATGAAATTGGGGAAAGTCTTGGATCAGTCGGTGCTGTTGTTGAAGAACTGCGAGGGGTTTGGGATGGTTGGATTGGATTCAGTGAAGCCGAGACCTATAGCTCTGCATTGTTGGAGATGGTGAAAGGACTTGAAAATCAAATTGATGGTGATCCTAATGACGGATTCGACTTCAACTTTTCCGAAGATGACGACGACAGTGACAATGAAGAAGGCAATAATCAATAAAATTCGAAATTGTTAATTTTGTATTTTAGAACGAAAAAAAAGTTGCATACGCCTATTTGTCGATGAGGATTGAAATAACAGAGTTTGTAGAAAAAATTCTCGAAGATCTGACAGACCTGACAAAAGGTCAATGGCATCCAACTGGTTAATTTAACAGTTACCCACGCAAATACTGATAATGTGAGACAGATAGCAGATTTGCGCATATGCAAACAAGGAATAAAACAGGTAAGTCTGTCATTAAGTGAAACAAGCAATTCAAACTCCATGAGCAAATTTGAATGTTTTAGTGAATCCACAACCGCAATTAACTTATAACGTATCTTATCTCTTCTGAAATGAAAGGGCACACAAAGTCCTCTCAGTTAAACAGTTTAGTTTTCTCTTTTGTTTTGTTTCTTGGGTTTTTGTTTTACGGTACATTATCACATATTATATTCAGTGATGATACATGATTTTGCAAATTGTATCAAAATGTTGCAGGGCTATGAAAGAGTAAGAACACGTTGTCTTTGGTTTGTCATATGCACCTTGTCATTTTCAATTAGTTTTTATGGACAGGTGATATTTGCGAGATTGCCGACTTGAGCTGGCTATCACTTTTCTTGCGTAACTGTTTAACCCATTCAATAAAATTCACCTTTTACTGCATGAATTGAAATTAATACATTTATTCCTCAACAATTCTGTCTTTTTGATTGATTTCTTTTAAAACTCCTTCAATGCTTCAGGATAATACTTTGTATACACTGCAATATGACATCAAAGACAAACAAATTTATAATGAAACTTGCTCAGGTGATTATTGCCACTCATTACAACTGCAGCTCCAACTCCTCTTCTGTTCATATTATCTTCTGATGCTACATTGGCAACTAAACTTGGCAAGCAATCTTTCCATCCACTGCTTATTGATTTTGGCAATATCAAAAAAAGCTGGCACAACAAGCTCAATAATTGGACTAGTCACTTGATTGCTTATTTGCCTATTACATCTGCTCAAAAAGCAAGTGAAAAAGATTCTTCATTTTTGACAGCATACAATGGTGTTTGTTATTTTATTTGTGTTTTTAGTTGTTTCAGGGCAGTTCCATATGTGATCAAAATTTTCTGCTTGAGTTTTGCATCTTGGGCAAGTATCTTTTTTGGCTATTTTTTATATTTTTAGTTTATCCAGTGTCTGTTCTAGGTATGTTTGGTCCAGCCTATTTTTTTTTTCTGAGAGGAAGAATATATTATTTATTGTTTTGTTGGTGTTGATGTCATAGTTGTGTGTTTTCTTTAGTATGTTGTCAGTTTTTTGTTTTTGTTCGATTCTGAAAATGTATTTTATATGTGTGGATGGGTATTTGTCTAGATATTTATTTTTAAATCTAAGGAGGATTATTTCTGGGTTGATTTCTGTGTTTTGAAATTGTTAATGCTATGTCTGGGTTTGTGTGTATTTTATTGGCAATTTCATTGCATTCATCATTTAGGGTTTTTGTTTTTTTGTGTGATTTAATGTGTTGAAGAATGTCATCTAAGTTTTGATTGTCATTCACTTTCACTCTTTTTAGCTGTTCGTTTATTCCAATGACCACTGTTGCATCATTTGTTTTTAAGATATGTCTGTTCCCAAACACAAACTCATAATAGAAGATGGGTTGCTATTAAGCCAAACAGCGAGAAGCGTTTAGTGTGAAGTAATAAGCATTCACAGCAGGAAAGAGGAGGAAAGCAAAGTCTTCAGCCCCTCCACCTCTTGTTTTTTGTTTGGGAAGGTCAACTATGAATACTTTCTGTCAATTTCTTCGACTGACTGATCTGCAAATAGCTTTGTGATTTTTAAGATAAAGACGCCTTCGACTATATCCTTCGATAAATTGATGGGCATTGATATAAAATCTTTGAAATTCATCGAAACGACGTCATCCGATGCAAAAGCGCAAAAAGCTGTAAATTTACTGACTGATTATAGCAGGGTTATTTAGGAGAAGCCTCTCATTAAAACCTCGTTTCACGCGGCTCTGCCAAAACCTGTTATCAAAAATATATTTATGTTCAGCCAAACAGTGTATTGTCGGGCTAGTCCAAGACTGCATCCAGAATTACAATAAATCGAATGCGGAATGAGGAAACAAAAAGAGTAGTCGTTCAACTACAGAGACAGTCGTCTCTGATATCAATGAAACCGAAAATTGCTTTGAACATTTGAGAACAAAGGTGATGAAGGTTATGCTGAAATCAGTAAAGTAATAGCATCAGTGAAATTTGGTGTTTATGGAAAAATTACATTATCAGAATGCATGCCAGAACAACATTGGACCGAAAACCTTTTGAAGGAGCATTTATTGACTTTTTTCAAATCTGTTGGAACTGATCTCGTCAGGATAAAATTTATGGTAATTGAAGAGTAATGTTTAAACACCAAAGAGCGAACTACTTACACAAATAAGAAAAGAATAGGGAAAATTTATTGTAATACTACAGTAAGCTTAAAAAATTGCCTTGAATCCATTCCAACCAGAACGAGAAAAGCGTCTGCTTAGTGCATAAATCTTCAATGTAAGTACACACACACACGTAAACGCGCGCACATCTGACACTTCGACAATATGCTTACCGTATCATTCTTGAAAATAAAACTACCGACACGCCCATAAGGACAAACTTTCCTGTAATTATCGCAACCTTCCAGAACCTGTTCCAAAATATCAATCAAAGTTATTATCTTAAAATAATTTACCATCCGCTTATATTATCATCGTCTTCGTCATGGGGTTCTGATGGCTTGCGGTTTTTCAAAAGTTCGGCTTTTTTCTGCAATTGTGAATTTCCAGTGAAATTATGAGTAAGTGAAGGGTTTTCAGATACTATTTGATCGACATTGAAAAGTGCTGTATTGAAATCTGCGGATTCACTCAGTGCATTGGATTGCGAATAAGGTGGTGCAGGCGAGATCAGAGTTTGTTCATCAATAGATAATAAACCTTTGCTTGCGATGCGACCGTTTCCACCGTTATTATCGTTCACAAAAGATGATGTTGACGAAATAAAGTTTTGATTTGAATTTTGAGAAGATGAAGTTAGAGAAGTAACGGGCGACTTTTTGAAAGGACGCGCAAATGGCGGAGTTTCGGTAAGGAAAGTCGGCGGTGGCGCCAATGTAGCCAAAATGGCGTCGACCTCTGCATCAACATCAGTGGGCAAGTATGTGTTGAAGTTTACGTTTGCGGTATTTGTGTTTGGATTGGAGTTTGTAGTGGCTTGATGGTCAATTTGCAGTGGCACTTTTACACGTTCGAAGCCATGTTTGAGTTCGCGTGCTCTGCGGGAATCATGTGGCTGATCCGCGTCAACAGCAATATTAACCCACGACCAAGCGAGATTGTTTTCGCTTCTCGTGTTACTTTCATGGATGCTGTTTTTGTTACCGCTGTTCCGCTTGGTTTCTTTGGTTTCCATTGCAATTTTTTTTGTTTCGCAATCGGAACTTAGCCACCCAAAAACCTTTTTTTTTTAACTTCAAAAAGTTTCCAGCTGCTGCATAAAATATCTTTAAGCATAGTTGTAAATTATTAAAAAATAATAATTATTTAAAATTATTTAAAATAATTGACTATCTACATACTTGTTTCTTAAGGTATCAGGTGTTGTCCAATGAAGGGTCCAAGAATGTATGCAAGATGCCAGTTTTGCTATCTTAGAAATTAGAATCTCCATGATGAATCACATACTTTGAATTCATAAATCACAATTACTTTCTGCCTGAGGAAATGACAGGAATGTAATACAATCAATAGTTTATGATTCTTTCTTTTCGGCCATCAAATGGAATATCTGATCTTTTTTATTTTGATTCAGCTTCTAAACGCTGCTTCTTTCTTAATGATTAAGATGACACTGCTAGCGTCATTTTATGATCCTTGTGTTGTGCGTTCAATAAAGAGAAAAAGATTGAGAACTGGTTGACAGTCATTTTGAAAGCGCCAGAGAATAATGTTCAGAAAAAAAACTTAGAATTTTGGCAATAAATCTTTTAACATTTTGCAGAGATAGTTTATTAACCCAAGACACAAGTTATTTCTATAATCTGTACAAAAAAATTGTGTAAGAAAATGACCAAGGAGAACACAGAAACACAAATTGACATGCCTCACTCTGTTATGTGTTCCAATCACAATAATATTTCCAACAGAGAAGGTTCAGTTCATTTTATAAAAATTGTTGAATCTTCTTACAGTTCACAAGCAAACCTGTTATACAGAGTACATTACAGCCTTCAAACTTAACTTCTGTACACACAACCCTCTTCTTCCATGACTCTCTGTTTTGGATGAGAAAGAAATAAAAAGTATTGATAGGTTTTATTTTGGTTTATGTAATTTCGCGAAAGTAGTCGTATGATTCAGTATTGTATCTGGAAGAAACTCATTGCATGGCTCCTCCTTTTGTGGGTTCACGTGACTTAGCAGGCTCAAATACTTCAACTGATTTGAATAGAATACATCATAAGAACGAATGTCTATTATTTTCTTTCAGAGACATCAGGTTTTTACTATTTTATATATTAATATTGATAATTTTCATTGCTTAAAATATTCGTGTCTCTGTTTACCTTTGTTCGCTAGTTACGCGTGGTAGGTGATGCGTCAATCGAGTGCTTGCTGTGAATACTATGTACGACAGTTGCGTGAGCGTATACCTGAGTGTGTAATACGTTGCCTGTAATGTGTGACATGAAACTCATTCTGTCGGTTTTTGTCCGAAAAACGGAAAGAAAAAGGGAATGAAAAACGCAGGAAAAGCGCGGGATACGTCCAGGCTGATGCAGATTCCCGCGTTGGATCTTGAGCATACGCAGCCGGCAGTCAATGCACGCTTGGCTTTGATGCGCGCGCCGCTCTTCGATTACCAGCTGAGAAGTCTCACGCGGATGCTCCGGATTGAGCTCAAGGCCCACCGCGGATTGCAAGTTACGGGTGTCAACCGTCGTTTAAAGTGCCGCGGTGGCGTTGTTGCCGATCCCGTCGGGCTGGGCAAAACTGCGCTATGTATTGCTCTGATTCTATGTTCCCCCCCGCCATCACCAGTATTGCCATCATTATCATCATCATCATCATCTACTCCATTCCACTCGTTGGTTGTTACGCCTCCACATTTGCTCAAACAATGGCACGCAGAAATTTTGAAATTCACAGACCATTTGAAGGTGTGTTTAACCCTTTCCAACAACGAATAGTATTCATGAATTCAACCAGGTTCTTACTATTTATAGTATTACTCCGGGTAAAACAATGGCCGAATGTATTGCTGGCTTTGATGTTATTATCGTTTCCATCGAGTTGTTGACATCTGGGCCGTACAAATATGCCTTGGAAAAACTCACCAACCAAACATTTCATTCCATTAACTGGCGTAGGCTGATTTTCGATGAATGCCATGAAACAATCTTGCTTGGCGGAGAAAATATGAATGTTCTTTCATCATTAAAAGCTATTAACGGTGAGGTTTTTGTTTTTTCCCCTGTTTTTCATGAAATGCTGAAATAGATTTTGGATAATATAAATTTAGTTTGGTGCGTGTCTGGGACACCTTTCACTCACGATGACATTTCAATATACGGAATTCATCAACTTCTTGATATTGATATTAAGTTGAACGTTGCAAATAACCCATTCGCAATAGCTAGTTCTGCATATCGCAACGAAGCCTTTGAGCATCTGAAGAAAACGATTTACATTCGCAACACACCTGAAAGCATCGCCGCTTTTCGAAAATCGACAAACTCAATGTCGGACTCAAAGAATTTGCCTGAACCACGATACCAAGAGCAAATAATTCTTCTACCGTATACAGTTTTTGAACGCGCATTATATGACGAGCGGTTCACACGATTTACTGGAAATATTACTCAAAATTTATATTCAGAAACTCTCGAGCCATTGCGTCAATTGTGCTGTCATCCAGAAGCATGCAACGACTGGATCGGACGTCTTAAAGACGTAAATCCACGTTCAAATGATTTTATCCAAGTGTCTCCATCATCATCCAAAAAAAAAACCGTACAAAGCATTAAAAACAACAACGGAAGCCTTTCGCTTGCCGAACTTCCAGCTCGTATGATAAGCGTTAAACAAACCGAAATTCAAAAACTCGATGCTTCTCACATACGCATGAATCACCGCATCACGAGCGCGGAAAACTCAATTATTTACGCAAATGCGATCAATACATTGACTTCATTATCTTCGTCAAAAAATAATAAAATTACGCGACGTGTCAAAGACAAGATATATCGATTCTATGACGTTTCTAACGTTCTTGTTAGCCATCGTGCCTTTATTAATGAAAGTGATAACGACGACGATGATTATGAGAGCTGGTGCGTTGGATCCGTAGACGAGACTGGAACGCGTCGATTTCGGGTTAATGGTGAAAACGGTGCCACGTATGTGGCTGCTGAAAGCGCCATGGAAATTATCAGTGCATTCCAAGGATCTGACAACAGAATGGCATTTGTGCGGGGCCAAACGGAGTGGATTGAGAGAGAAAAGGAAAACCTTGCTGAGAATCGGAGAGAACTTGATAAGGTTAATGCTGAAATTCGGTTTTTCATGAGTATGGTTGAAGGATTGAAGGCGGCGACAGCAGTGACTGAGTTAAAGGATACCGGAAATAAAATTGCTGTCGATACCGTTCCAACTGTCACTGCTGTTTCCCATGCCAGTGAAAATGAAGATATAGATTTTATAGAAAAGACGGTTGATCGTGTCAAAAAAGTTTCTGAAAGCAAGAAAGCAGAGAAAGACAATACTATTCTTGAATGCTTGATTTGTTCCGAAGAAGTCACTGTTCTTGCTGTTTTAAGTTGTGGGCATTCGACCTGCCGGCCTTGTTTGGTGAGTCCGTTAAATAATATTATTGTTATTGGATATTGACAAGAGAAAATTATCAGGACAAATGGTTTTTAAAAGACAAGTCATGCCCAAATTGCCGAAAAGAAATCACTGATATTGACCAAGTGCTTAATGTCGATACAAAAGCTCCACAACTCGCCCCTTTAGCTGAAATTGGACCGACCCCCAAAGCAGAATCTGAACAGAAACCCCTTCCGCCAATGGTTATGCAGTATGTTCCACCAGTAGTGATAAAGTACGGAACAAAACCCGCTGCAGTTGCAGAATTTTTGCGTAAAATTCTCGCTGATTCTGAAAACAACAAAATTATCATCTTTTCAAAATGGCATTCTATGTTGACTTTGCTGTCGCGAACTTTGAGTTTTCTTGGAATTCTCAACCTGTAAGTTTTATTTATTACCATGGATCTTTTACTAATTATTTATTTGTTAATTATTGTAATTTAGATTTCCAAAAATGTCAACAAATCAATCTTTGGCAAAGGAACCAACGGAATCCATATCAAACAAAAAAAGAGGGAAATCAGCCCCAGCTAAACCCGCTGTGAAACTACCGCGACAAGCATCACACCACCAATTGGCTGGAGCCCAGATTGAAGATCCAATTGCTGAATTTCAAAATGGTGTGGAATACCGCGTTTTAATGCTCAGTTTGCAAGAAAGCGCGGCTGGAACAAACTTGCAATGTGCAAATTATATTGTCATGTTGGAACCTGCATGCGGCGACAGTAGTTCACATGCAATTGCGACTGAGCAACAGGCAATTGGAAGAGCTGTTCGATATGGAGTAAGTATTTTAGCCATGTTGCTGTTGTTTCTGCTGTTATTTCTGCTGTTATTTACTTTTTCCTCATATTCACAGCAGACACAACTTGTTACTGTTTGCAAATTTGTGGTAGCTGGAACTATTGAAGAAGATTTATACAGATTCCAAGAAGAAGAACGAAAGAAGCGTGTGGTAGAAGGAAAAACAGCATATTTAAAACGAGTTCGCTTGTTTGAAACATCTTCGCAATTCACTCAAGAAGGAATTGAAGTATTTGGCAAAAATATACTCGAAGAAATTTATGAAGATAAAGAAAGTCTTTCTGACAAAGAACGGCCTGTACTTAATCCTATTGCAACTGCAAGATCGGCTAAAATGAGTTCAGACGCAATAAAAGACGCGTTTGATTTTGACAGTGATAGTGAGGATGAGAGGGACAACGAGTTGAAACCACCACTAACAAAAATTGCTCGAAGGATGAAAGGAATTGTGTTCAGCTGTCCTGTTTGCAGCAAAGAAATGCGAGTTGATAGTAATGCTGCAATGAATGTTCATATTGATGAATGCTTGCTGAAGGGTATGATTTAAATACAATATTATTAGACAGATTTTGTAAAAAGAATTCTTCGTGAATAATGAGTTGGAAGCATGAAGCAACTTTTTTGTTATATTTGCTGGCGAAATGTAGTATTTTTGAATGAGGCATGGTGTGAGGAGACTTAGTTGGTGTAGTTATTGTGAATTACAATTTTTTTTTTTTTTTTTTGTAAAATTATATTATATTGTGTTTTTTTTGATTAAGCATTTATCGAATCGCCTCTAATATAAAATCGTTAGTTCCGTCTTGATCCCGATACGTGAGTCTTCGATGGAGGTCTCCAAAGAGTTTCAGATATCTAAAACCAATTGAACAGGTTCAAAAAGTTACATCCCCAAGAATACCATCGACGTTTCTTGGCAAAAGGTGTCCGACCTGATGGGCGCGAAGGACTACAGACATGGCGCAAAGCCAGCGTTCTTTCGGGTGCGCATCGCATTATTATACACCATGTCACAACATTTTGCTTAATCTTTTACAAACGTAACAGCCGTACTTGCAACATGTGCTGGCAGCGCAATGGTTCGTCTCGGTGGAACAACGGCATTGTGTGGTGTCAAGGTTGAAGTCGCTGTTCCTGACGCTGGGTTCCCAACACGCGGTTTCCTAGTTCCCAATATCGATTTCCCGCCGCTCTGTTCTCCTGCTTTCAACAAAATTGGGCCACCGCAAGAATTTGAACAGAGTGTCAGTGAGACTGTTTTTCGCGTCGTTGATGGGTAAATAAAATAAGAATAATTAAAAGTCGTTGGGAAAAATTGTTTAATGAATATATTAGTTCAAATGTGTTGGATTTGGACTCTCTGTGCATTGAGTCGGGAAAAGCTGTGTGGGTTATATATGCAGATATTGTATTTCTAAATTACGAAGGAAACGCTGTTGATGCTGCTCTCATTGCTCTGGCGGCTGCATTAAAAGATGTGCGCATTCCCAAAGCTACATACTTTCATGAAGAAGGCTGTGTTCGTGCTGACTATGCAGACGACAAGAAGTGGCCATTAAATATCAAAAGAATTCCCTTCGGAGCCACATTTGGTATTTTTGAATCTGGCGATGTAGTTGGACTTGGTGGAGGCGCAAAAATTGCGATGGCAGACCCAACCAATGAAGAGGAAACTGTGCTTCTTAGTTCGCTGACAATTGTTGTTGATGGAAACAATGGTGATTTGATGGGAACAACTGGCGCACAAGTTTCTGTAAAATTATTGGACGAATGTGTTGTAGCAGCCAAAAAACGGGCAGTTGAGTTACAGAAAATTCTCAAAAAATAAAGCTATTCAAACGAAATAGGTTATATTTTATTCGTGTAATTGGAAGAAAATTGTTTATTTGACAGGCACATGATCAAGTAATTGTGCAACGGAAATGGAGGAATTTTAACTTCCAACTTTGTCTCATAAATTTGAATCAGAAATTAAATTAATATAAAATAGTTTACATGAGGCACAAGAATGGGGTTTTATTTAGTGTTCTATTTTCGGAATAATAAACAACAAGTTTTACTAAAATTATCACAAGTCCCATGTAAACAATTTAAACGGAATCCGCAGGCGCAGGATTCAACATACCCATTGTAGATTACCAAAGAGTATTGTGAGTATCAACCATATGACACTAATGTAACAAGAATTGAATATGAAATAGCTATAGTGCCAGCAAATCAAGTCAACATTATGTATGGTGCAGTCCTCAGCCATTAGAATTTGAAGATAGATCCAAACAAAACAAGAAATAGCAATTGTGTTGTTTCATTTTTGTCAGAAGCATACTCAAAACACATCAAAGTGGATAAGTATTTTCATCTTCAACATTTAATATTCCAATATCATAAATCAAGTATATTGTTCCATCCACAAGTGTTTGTTCACAGTATTAAAGATCCACTCAATAATCATGTCTACAAAGTTGACAAAAAGAAGATTAACTCAACACTCTTGAAGGTTAGCTTTGTTCAGATGAACCAATTTTGATTAATGACCCTAAGAAAAACTTGAAACTCAAAAATCCTGTTTGATTCAATACCAATCAATCTTTAAAAGAAAAAATTAACAAACTTGAACTAACTGTTACTGAACTTCAATCAAAAAGCAAGTCTATTTCTGATGCTAATTTGATTGAAAAACACAGAGATCAAGAAGACACAAACCAAATTTGGCAAAATAACATAGCTTATGGAAGGGTGAGAATATTTCAACACTGACAGAGAGGCGTTTGAGAGTGAAAAGAAAGCATGGATGTCAAAAAGAGAATTTTAAGACTCTGTGGAGTGATCTGAAAGTTATTTTAATCCTTTTCATTCATTTGATCATTTTTATGAAACACCTGGTTCAAGAAATTGTTAATAACATGCCTTCCATTCTCAAGCATTTGTATAATCATGTTGCAGTCTGTGTCCAAGGCTTTCCATTTCAAATCACACAAGTTGGTTTGACAGTTTAAATGAACAGTTTTAACTGAGATTGCATCATTTGCTGATGTTGTGACTGTGATAACATTAGTTGAGATTAGTGCAAGTGAACAGATAACCAATTTTGATTAATCTTTCTTCAACAAACCCACTCCTGTTAGATTTAAGAATAAAACATGTTATACAAGCTGAATAAATGTTAAATAGAATTGAAAATAGAAATATTATTTATTAGATAACTGTGAAAGAAAATAATAATCATTTTTGTTCACGGCAAAATTCAAGAAAGGGGATTAAATGTTCCAACTTTGTTGTTTTATATTTGAAGAATTATCTTTTGCTAAGAAATTGGTTTTTAATCAATATTGATGCATTAGAAATGAGGCACAAAAAGTTTCAATGTGAGGCATGGAATTTGGCATATTAAATTGTTGTTCTATTCTTGAAAATAAATAATAAGAGTCTAAAACTAAATTGTACTTTACTGTGCCAATTCCACTAGTTCAAGTGAATCTGCTTTCACACGATTCAACAATTCCATTACCTATAATCATTGCTGTTAAAATTCCATGACCAGTGGTAACAGGCAATGGAATGGCATCAGCCTTATCTCCTGGTCACCCTGGACTAACAACTCAGACTTCAACCTCTAGACCGACGCCTCTGGCTCTCTGGGCTATGATGTCTATTTTCAAGGCAATTGGATCAGCCAGTCTTGGAACTCTGCTTGGCATTCCATCAAAAAACCAGAGTTGTTTGATATTCAATGGGCCAAGTTCTTTGCCGTGGTGATGGCTGCAGCAACCTTTGGTCCCCACTGGAGGTCCCTAAGGATCCGCATTTTCTGTGACAATGACACCATCCATCACTGGATTAACAGCGTCTCATGTTGCGCCTCTCCTTCCCATCAACACCTGCTCCGCCTCCTCTCTCTCCTTTTTGCAACCCATTCCTTTCTCATCTGCTCTGAATGGATCTCAACTCATGCTAACTCTGTTGCCGATGCCCTCTCCTGTTTCAATATGCAGCGATTCAGGCAGCTCACACCCAAGGCCTCCCTCAGCCAAACCCTGTCTGGTACACTTCCCACTGGCACCTTCTGCGAGATGTGGCGTATTACCTCTTCCATGGGAACACAGCTTCAACCCACTACAACGACAGTTCTGCCAAACAGCAATTCTTGGACTTCTGCCACACTTGCCAACTACACTCCGACAGCAACCCCCTCCTGGCAACCAAAATCACCCTCTGCAGCTGGTCAGCTGCTCTTGCACAACAGGTCAACCCCAAAACCATCAAACAATACCTTTCCGCAGTATCCTCCCTCCACCTTGACAAAGGGTACCCCTGTGTCTTTGCCTCTGGACCCTCCCTGCATCTTTGCCTCTGGACCCCCACTTCTCCACTGTGTTCTCTGGGGTATCTCACGTGCCCATTGCCACCTCAACACAAAACCACGCCTCCCTATCTCCTACAATATTCTCTCTCAGCTTATCCCCCTCCTTGACTCCAGCAACCCAGACTTAGCAGTCATTGCCGCTGCCTGGACCACAGCCTTCTTTGCCCTCCTTTGTTCTGGAGAATTTGCCTTCAACAGCTACACACCCTTTGACCCCACCTGGCAGATTTCCCGTGGAGCGCTCTACTTCTTCCCGGTGACTGGCAAGCCGCGTCTCATCAAACTTACTATACCAAACTCCAAGGCTGATCCCTTCTGCAAAGGGGTCACCCTCACTATTGGATTTGCCACTGACCCAGCCTGTTGCGCTGTGCGTCTCCTCTTCAAGCTCTTCACCAGTTTCCCTATGGCACCAAATGCCCCTCTTTTCACTCCCTTCCAGTTGTCCATTCTCGCCCGACTTCCTCATCAACTCAATTCGTTTGCTTCTCCCCACCATTGGAGAAAACCCCAACCACTATGCGGGACACAGCTTTCATATTGGAGGCGCAACTGCAGCAGCAAGCCTGGGATACACCGAATACAAAATTCAAGTGCTGGAACAATGGGTGTCTGACACGTACCTGGCTTACCTCCGACTGGATATCGAACAACGCTAGCCTGGCAGCCTGACTGAGCTCTCCTCTCTCTCAGCCCCTGGTTGGACACACCTCACAAGCTTGGTTGGGTGTCTTGGCAACATCCTTGTCTGCCTGCGTTTTGCCCAACCTTATTCCTTGAACAATTTGACCCAGCCTGTTGAATCACAGAGTCTGAGTTGAGTAATAAAGAGGAGGGCTGGTGGTTTTTTCCCCAGAGGAGTTTTTTATGCTGCCAAGTGGGAGGGGTGGAGTTGAAGAAGAGGATAGGGAGGGTGAGCGGGGGTGAAGGTGAGATGTTAAAATTCCATGACCAGTGGCAACAGTCTGGAATAATTCACTGTCAAATAAAATAATCCATCCATTCTTTGTGTACAATAAATAAGAATTGAAATACAAAGCTTTTATTAAAGATTTGGAATTTAAGTTCTAATCATAACTGA
>JADGJH010000338.1:0-20706 GCA_027596945.1 Physocladia obscura
GTTAACCTTTTTGTCTTTCAAAAAAAAAAACAAAATTACCAAAAAAAAAAAAGAAAAAGAAAAAGCGAAACAAATAGGCAAAGAATTAAAAAAAAAAAAAACAAATAATAAAGCCAGGTTAACTAGCTTTTGCTCAAAAATAGATTGAAGAATACGGACGCCGTGGAACAACAATCTGCACTTCGATTTGTCGCCGGAAAGACCGAACAGGTGGGTTCGGCGCCGCAGATATTGGGGCCGTCATCTGCTGCTGCTGCTGCTGCTGTTGTTCATCCTGCGGCGGAATCAAGAGTGGTGCCAATGCTGGCTTGAACTTTTTCGAGCCGCTTTGCAGCAGTGGTGCGGATGATGTAATGCATGCAGAAGGACTGACCGTGAGTTGCGGCATTGCTGAAAGTAATAATAAAATTAATTTTTTTAAAAATGCGCTGTCGGGATTGATTCAATGCGACTTTTTTTGGCTAAAAGTTTGTTGCTGACTGGATGCTTGAATGCTGCTGCTGCTGCTGCTGCTTCTTTCTGCTGGCTTCGACTGATGAAAATGTTTTTGGGTTGTGCTTCTCAACGAACGGCAGATCTCGGCTCCTTTTTTTGTTTTTGGGTGGGAAAATTTTTTTTCAAAGGGCTTGATTGCCGTTCTGAGGTTCCTGCAGGGAAAAAAAAAAATAATAAAAAATAAAAATAAAAAACAAAAATATGAAGAAATTTTCGCATAACGTGAATGCAAGGGTAAAAAGCGCAACTTTATTGAACAAAGCAGCATCAAACGTTTGAATAGCAAAAAAAAAAGCTATATAATAGCACCGTAGTGCCTACAAACTGTAATACCAAAATCAGTTCTTCGGCGAGAACTCAGTAGTCCATTCTTTTGATCGGAGAGTTCTGTATTATCCGAGGCAACACCAACAACGACAGGAACGTGCTGATCATGTGACAGCAAACACTGTTGGTGCGGTATTGCTTCGTTGTGAACAGACCACAGAACATCGAGCTCCTCACTGTCTAGAATGGTGGGCGAATCGCACACGTACACTGGAGATAGGCACGAAAGGGGGCTGCTTGTGCGCCTCATATTGAGGCTAGAAAATAATGTGGCGGCTGAAGCACTCAACGCGGATTGTACCGGAACAATCGCCGCCACTTTTGTGACAATGTGCGGAGGCCTTGACGGCCGTCGTCGCGCGCGCGAATCGCCAGGTCTGCTAGTATTATTGTTATTGCTGCTGTTGCTGTTGTCGCTGTTTTTGTTGCCCCAACTGTTGCTGTTGTCGGTGGTTTCGATTGTTTGTTGCATTTTTTTGTCCTTTGTTTTCAAATCAATCAAAGTTAACAATCAAAAAAAAAAAAAGGCATGACTTTTTGGAAAATTTCAGCAGTTTTCGCGACACTGCTTTACGCGGGATTCGCGGCACCGTTCGAAACAATCTACTCGTATTTGCGCGCGCGGTTTCGAGATGAAGACGGCGCAAAACGCGCATATTTCAGCCATGTCGGACTTGTGGGAGATTTAATAGCGCGTGTTGTCCGCTTTCCTGTCACCAGTCTGCGCTTGCCGAGCGACGGGCCAGTGCTGCGGTCGCTTTTGCGCGCAACGACCCGCGCACAACTGCTTTTGCTCAACCTGTTTGATCCTGTGCCGGGGGTTGTGGTGAGGCCTGAAACCGAAAAGTTTGGGACATGGGTGACCCCTCAAACTTCTTCTTTTGCCACCGCCACCGCCGCCACTTCCCATGTGATGCTGTATTTTCATGGCGGTGGTTTCGTGAATAATTCACCGGACGCGTGTGTACCACTTGCGAAGCAGCTGATACGCGCATTTAACGCGAAGGCGAAAATCACCAATCGCTCTGATATTTCACTTTCAATCTTTCTTTCGCAATATCCGCTGTGTCCAGAATCTTCGTTTTCAAACATTCTTGATGACTGTTTTGAAGCGTACAAATTTCTCTTGCATCGTGGTTACAAAAATATTATGGTCGCAGGCGATAGTGCCGGTGGAAACATTGCTCTCAATCTCATATCTATTCTCAAAAGTGAATATCCGGATCTGATTCAGCCAATTTCAGCTGTGTTATTTTGCCCTTGGGTTGATCCGTTTGTTTCTATTCTTCCGAAAAACTTTCCCCGTGAAATCTCTCGCAACAACGATGTTCTTTCCCTCGAGAATTCTCGATACATGGCATCAAAAGTTGCCTCAACAATCAGTTCTGAGATTGTCAGATACAAACTTTCGCCGATCGATTGGGAAAATTCTAAGCTTGCGTCGTCTATACCTGAAAAAGGAATTTTGATTGTTTATGGTGGGGGTGATATATTGCGTGGAGGTTTGGACTTCTTTGTCGACAAGATTCTTCACACAACATCTCCACCTTCTTTGTCAGATTCTTCCCACTTGATTATCAAAAAGAGGTATCCATATGTGTGTCATGATTTTCAAATAGTTTATTTGCTCCTTTTTGGCGTGGCACAACACACAGCCTTGAAAGCAATCAGGGATGCTGCCGAATTCATGTTCAATACGGCACAGGCGTAATTATTGTTAAAAAAGCGAAAGTAAGAACAACAAAACTTCAAATTACTTTATTTTGCTTCTCAAAAAGCTACCAAAATGCGCACTGGGTTTGAGAGAGGAATCAGACATCTAAAAGAGAAATAATAAAAGACATACCCATCCAATATAACATTGACAAAGATTTTCCATTGAAATTGCTTGTATAATCAGCCGATGAACTTGAGAGCGAACATCAAGCGGCTCTTGAGTTTTGAAGTCCTTGCCTTTCATTTTCACGCGATTTTTAAGTATATTGTTTTTGTTGATTTGAGAAATCTTTTTACCAGTCAATTTGTTGGAAACACGATTAATAACCGCCACCGCCTTTGTATTCAACACTTCAGTGCGATTTGCAACATCTTCGTCTGTTTTTGACAAGCATTTATATTTTTTTATTAATTAATGTAAATGTCACCTTCTGCCACGTCAGCTTCCAACGCGCGATATTGCTTTTTGCTGGTTGCAAAACGTCTCACGTCATCTTCAGAGATTGATTCTAGATTTTTTACTGGGATTAAATATTCATTCAATACCAAGAAATTCAAGCCAGCTAACCACCTTCAAGTAAGTCGATTCTTTTACCAGGAGGCTTCATATCTAAATAACCAAATTTTTTAACAACAATAGCAAAACAGAGCTCAAAATTTAAGTGTTATCACCTCCTTTTGCTGGACTTAATACGGCTGTATTTGTCAACAATCTCCAATTTATCAAAGGATCGTGAACAAACGCCTCCAACACGGCCATTAAACTGTCCTTATTTTCACGTAAAACACGCATCACATGTTCACAAGTGATTCTAAAGTTTCCTTCAATTCCGCTAACCTAAAAATCAAGTTTCAGATTGTATTGGTTGAAAAGCAAGAAAATTCAAACCTCCATAGCATTTACAAGCATCCGAGTTAAACGGAAGGGAATTCTTTCTGGGAATTTCTCACGGTGCATGGCAACTTCAAAGCAGTCTCCAAAATCAATATGAACAACTTTTCCTGAAAATCGTTCAAGCATCAAATTTGACGGATGACGATCACCCAGACCAAGTATATATCCGACCATTGACATCACTGCCAATGATCTTGTATAATTTGTTCGGCGTTCAAGCCAAACCTTATCATTTATATTTTCAGTATTATTGTCTTATCGTACCTAAGACAAACCTCTGAATTTTTGCTTTTCAGCCATAAAACTTTGGACAAATCTTGTCCTGTTGTATTTGCCAATGCGAATTCGAACACTTCGACTTTTTGCAGCAAAGTGAGATTATCATAATCTGGAGCCATCTACTTTGCACATTCATAAACATGAATCAAATTTTAAATGATAAGTTGTACCTGCAGCATTAGCCGATGCTCAATATTTAACAAGATTTTGCGAGATTCGCGATAATCCTTGATTATTGCGTGAAGTGTATCGGTATTTGGAACCCATCCAATAAGACCAGAATTTGGCGACAAAGGAATCACAGAGAATCTTTCGATAGTTAAATGTCGCTGGAAAGTTTCAGAATCATCTGATAATAATGTGTTCACTAGACCAAATAGCTGCATCACTCTTTCATCCTGTCTAAGATCCTCATGCCCTGTTATGATTGAAGTCAACACTCGGAAAAATTGCGATAAATTGCAAACCTTTCAGTAAATACTGGAACTCAACACCATTATTTCCTTTAATTGACAACCTCCGTGGTCTTTGTTTTGATGTTATTACAGTGAGAATTGGGAAGAATGATTCAATTTTGATTATTGGTTCGCCACTTCTGTAAGTTCCTATAAATATAATAAAGATAACTGCTTTAGAAAGAAAGAAATGGAAAACAACAGATATACCAGGAATGGCAAGATCTAAATCTTTGGCTGCAAGAAGTTTCGGAGACACGTACTGAAGCTCGAGAGTTGTCAGATGAGGAAGTTGTTTGTTGATTCTACGGAAGACCTGTAAAAAAATATTGAAAACAACGGTGGGAAAATGGTATGAGCGAGATGGGCATGGGCGAGTTTAAAATCAACTGGAAATAAAATATTTACGTGATAGTATAGATCCCAAGCAGGATTCAGATCATTAACATTTTGCGTTCGTTTGTATTTTTTGCACCAATCCAACGCCTCTTGAAGATCTCTGCCGAATGTTTGATTGAAAGATATTTCCCGAAGTGTTTCTGGGCCCTTTTATACGATGTTTCAGATTCGAGATTATATTTGCAAAGGGAAAACAGTAAAGCTTACTCTTTCAAGCATCTGATGTAACGGCTCCAGTGTCGCAAACATTCCCTCAACATTTTGCTCACCAAAGTAAAGCCTGGATGCATCTTCCAGACCTTCATGCCACATTTCATGCCACAAAATTGCAACTCGAATAAGTTCTTGACTGACCAACAACACCTGCATTTAAAAAAATTATTTTCGAAGTTTTTTGGACAAAAAAATTAACCTGTTCTACAAGAACACCACTATGAGTTCTCATTTTATCCATAATTGAAACAGCAGCATTCATTCGTGATGCACTTTGAGATTTGGAAGCAACAGTCAACGACCAAACTAAAGCTTGCGGATGGGCTCGGCCAACATCTGATAGTAATTGATGCAATAATTTTCGAACGTGAGAGCTCGGCGTATGAATGCGTGCAATCAGCTATATATAAATATGTATATATGTATATAAAATTAATAAACAAGACGAAGAAAAAATATTTAGCTACAAATACCTGCGGAATTACTTGAAGCCAAGTGTCAATTGTTACATTGCTGAATCCTTCACTAATCGCCATGTTTACATCTTGGTTTTGTCCGTATTTAAACCAAAGGGTGAGTAGTCGAAGAGTATCTTGCAGAGAATTCTCTTTGGACAAAGCCACCGATTGAAAAAATCCTGAAAATTTTTGAGTGATTGCCTAATATTTTGTAAGCAAACCTTGAATGGAAGACACAACATATCCTATAAGCGCGTGTGGTGGAACATTTTCTTGCTTTTGTTCAGAGTATGAGAGTGCTTCGAAATTTGAAAGAGCCCAACTGTGCCAAGCTTTATACCATGACTTGTCACAGTGTGTTGCAGCCAAAAACGACCTCAAAATCTCAGGTAAAACTACGTCATTGAGCTCTTCCTCAAGAGCTTGCTGCCATTCACCCAGTTTCAAGTAGCACCGAGCTAAAAGTTTGATTGTCTTTTGTCGTTCCAAATCACCCTTATGACTTTCGATTTGGACAGCAATGTCATTCAAAGTGGCAATTCCCAGTCTATCAACCAATTGTTTGGTGAAAGCGCGTAGTTGATCAAACGCATGCTCTTTTACTTCTTTCACACCAGATGACCACGCATGCTTCAAACATGCATAAGTAACATGCGGGGGGTTATTCGAGGTATCCTGTATTTTCGACAGTTAATTTAATTGCAAAAATCGAGACAATTATTTACCAAAATCCCAAGGTCGTTTGATTCGACGCTTAATAATTTTGTCAAAATTTTAAAAGACAAACCAAATTTACCACTCTTCCGACAAAGATTTGCAAATTTAATCCACATATCATAATCTTCCATTGGAGAAACAACAAGTGCACGAACTCTCAGAACTTTTTGCCAAACTTCCACTGTTTGCTGGCACCCTTTCAGTCTGTAATTTTCTGTTTTATTTTTCTTAATTTACTGTTATAATTACATACCTATCCATCCAAGTTTTTCGTATGAAAGCCTGCCTTTCAGGAAATTCATAGAGCTGTTTATATTGAATGATTTCATCTAATTCAGCCAGCATTTGAGTTCGCACGATGACACTAGAATAAATGATAAGCAAAATTGACTGGCTCAAAGTTTCACTTACGGATAAGCACGATTATAACTTTCACCAACCAAAGCCACTAATTCTGTGTCGAGCATTTCTCTGGACTTATCAATGAACTGCACAGCGTCATTAAATTTATCTTCGTGCAAAGCCAAAACCGCCCTAAAAAACGATCCATCTGGACTTTCCACTTTGATCAAATTAACGCAATGTTTCATAAAATCCCACTCTTGAAGACTCCAGGCTGCAGAGGCGCCAATTGGTGCAATTGATTTTCTGATAGATTCATCGTTTGTTGAATAAAAACGTTGTTGTGCAATCGCTGACAAACTTTCCCATTCGCCCAGATTTTGAAGGCATCTCATACGACCTTGAAGCGCATCGATCGAACTGGGATCTTCGGCTTGCTTTCTCTCATATCCCGCAAGTGCGTCTTCCCATCGATTCAATTTTTCAAACCACGACGGAAACAATTCGATATCTACACTAATATTTCAGAACAGAAAAAAGAAAAAGAAAAGAAAAAGCATACTTAAATTTTCTTGAGCAGCACGCAAAATTCCAATTGCTGAATCTGGCTGCTGTAATTGGTTGTTGATACTGATGAGCATTTCTACAGTTTCAGGAAGGGATTCCTGGAGAAATTCTAGTTCCTTGTAGTGTAGAGCTTTGGCCCATGCTTGACAGCGCCCAGCATACGATCCAAGAGTTCTTATATCAATAGGCAGAGCTTTATCATCGTGCTCCATGAATTCGGCCAGATTTAGCAAAGTTTGCGTTATTTCTGGCGAAATAAAAGGAGCTGTCAACGCAGTTTCCAACGCCAAAACCAAATCCTCTTTATATTGCTCTGAAAGTTCAGACCAACAAGATACGAATCCAGCGTTGAAAAGCTCTCTTGCCAACGGATTATAAACTGCTGCTAAACTTGCACACGATCGTAAAGACTCCGAGGGGGATTCTTTGAGTAGTTCAACGCTGAAGCGTCTCATCCATTCCGCCCAGTCTTCTTTATTTTGCCGTTGCGATGTATCCCAAGCTTTCTTCAGCTGGTTTTGGTTGACAGGAACTCGTTGAAGCACTTGAGTTTCGATTCTAATTTTGAAACTTAAGCAAATAAAAATAATTAATGAAGGCGTACATCTCTAATTCATTCAATTGTTCAGCTTGAATTGGCTCCTTCTTTAGGATCTTCAATACAATTGCTTCATACTCGGGATCATGAATATGCTGATTTGAAAAAGTCTTTTGACGAAAAATTTATGAGGCAGGATGAAAATTTTAGAGTTAAAAAATACCTGTCCGATTGGTGGAATAAATAAAACAAAATCTTGTTTCATTTGACGCGCGAGAATTGAAATAACTTTAATAATTTCACTCTTAGAGTCTTTGTTTCCTGTATTCAAGATTCTCAAAAGTGGTTGGATAATTTTTGATGCTTGATCACTCAGATTAACTTTTTTTGAAAGGTTTCCAGTCACTCGGATTGCATATTTTCTTAAAGCTGGAGGTATGTCAGATCGTTCGAACAATCGAACAATCGCAGGAACAACCAACAGCAAATACTCTTCGAGAGTAGCTCCAAATATTTCGAGTGCATGGAGGGCTTTTTGTGTCGCCAATTTCGATTGACTCGAATCAAGTTCAAATATCAGTAAAATCTGTGGGAGAAGTAATGGCAAGTACGTTTTGAACTCCGCATCTAATGCTAGCGCAATTGCTTCTATTAAAGATAGAATCATAATTTGAGAGTTTGACGCAGGACTCCAAAATTCGTGCACCAGTTTAAAAATATCAGCCAGGTACGTTCGAATGTGTTGTTTGACAATCATCACAAGATCCGCCAGTTTATTAAAATGAAATTCGAGCATATTCGGAGGACATGATCTCATCATTCCCAAAAGCGATGGGATAATCTGTGTTTCAATTTAACACCAAGCTTTAGGCGGAAATAATCAACAAACCTTGGATAAAAATGGTACAAATTTGATTCCCAAAGTTGTGAACATATACATCACTGCTTGAACAACAGCTGTGTGATGAACACTTAAAGAATTGTCGCGCAGAATCTTTGTCAGAGAATTTAAAACAACAGTTGGATAATAATCATCAGATGAAGGGTTTGGCAGTGATTCCATTTCGATTCCGCTGGCCGCTTCAGGAGCAGAGACAAGCTAGAAAGTGTTTAAATATTTTACGTGATAACGAATTGCAACAAACTTTGTGTCTATAAGGATCAAGCGCACCCAAAATCCCAAGTACTTTAACAACTTCTAGCCGTATACTCGGTGCAGACTCGGTTTTTAAAATACCCGTCAAAATATCCAGAAGATTTGAGTAAGTAATGTATGGTGTTATCACAGTTCCAGTGTTGCTGCAAACTTGGCCCAATGCTTTTAATGCTGCTTCTCTTTTGATTGCACTACTTTGATCTTGGAGAGTGTCAATAATAATTGGTAAAATTTCATTAAAATAAGGCAGCAAATCTTCGCATCCAACTTGAGAAAGTTCTCCAATCGCAGCAAGAGCTTTTGCAGAAACGCTTGCACTCGATTCTTTTGTTTTTGGCAAAAGAACCCTCATAATCGGACTGACATATGGTTTCACAAGTCTCTGAGAAGCGATAATTAAGTCGCACAAAAGTTTTGCTGACTCTTCTTTTTGCAGGCTATTGAAACTGTCAGAAATTAAAATAGATTCTAACTGGAACTCACCTGATGGATGAATACTGTAATTCAGTTAAAATTTTGATCAAAATTTTGCGCAATTGCGGCATAACGTATGCAGGATTGTGTAAAGTAAGCCTTCCGATTATAGCAACTGCCAGTTCGCGAATTGCAAAAACTTCATCAGACATTGCCAAAAAAATTGATTTAATATTTTCTGCTTGAGCAAGATGATGGTCGAATCGCTCATCTAGAGACGAAATAACGGTTTTTCTGATATTTGGGTCTTAAAAGGTAAAATTATGTGCATTAAATATATATATATATGAATGAATATATATTTCCATGCCTATATCTGTGATTCCCACGACTAAAAGTTTCTCCAGCACTTCTCCGACGATACGCATCGACATATTACTAGTCTGAATCAAAAATTCAGTTATTAAACCGTATTCTTGGAAGAATTCTGCGAACCTGATAATTAACAGGATCACACGCCAAAAGTTGACAGCATGTAACAGCCGCGGCTTTGCGAATTCCTACATGTTCATCATCCAGGTATGTGACTGCAGACGAGCGAATAAGCTCTTGTAGCATCATTCCTGAAAAAATTTTATCAACTAAAATTCAAATAATAGAAAGGAAAAGAGAGAAAAAGGTACCGGTAAAATTGAAGCCACCCAAGCAATTCAAAGCCAGAATGATGGTTTCGATACTTTTATTTTCCGAGTTCTGAAAAATATGGTTAATCTGAATTAATAAACGTGCTGAAGAACAGACTTGGACATCTTTGAAAGAAGCTGATAAGAGCTTTCCTGGGGCACCTGGATGCCTGTACGGTTCTCCACATAAAATTTTGGATAGCATATTTAAAAATCGTTCTGCAAAAACAACAAAAAACAAGTTAAATTCTGAATTTTGTGCAAACATTAAAACCTTGCACGATTGGCAAGAGTCGCGGAATGCGTTCACAAATATCGCACAAAGTTGTTTTCAGCTGATTCGATAGCCCAGTCTCAAAAATCAAGATTAATATTGCTTGCACACGGGATTCCAGTTGCTCTTCGAGAGCGTCGGCCAACAAACTCAAACATTGAAAAACCGGTACAGCAAAATTCGGCTTCTTGCGGCTGGAAATTTTGTTGAAAAAAAAAGAAGAAAAAAAAAAGAAAAGGCTCTCACGCGCGAATTAGGCTTTCTCTGATTGCTCGAAATATTAAATCCAAATGAGATGATACATTTTGTTTGACAGCGACAGCAATATTTCCAATCGCAAGAAAAACTTTTTACAGAAAGCCCATAAGTCAGTAGACTGTTAAACTATTTCAATTAATACATCAATTACCAGACTCTTGCTCTTTCTCGAGGGATGTTGCTCCTTCTCGTTTTAGTTCGCCGACCAAATAATCAATACATATATTGAGATGTGAAGTGACAAATGCAATTGTATCGTATCTTGCTAAAACAGGAAAAAGCTGAATCACAGTCTGTCTAATCAACGAATTAGTGTGCTCTCGAAGACGTACGATCGTATCCGAAGTTTCATTGTATTTCGAGTCCATAAACTAGTTGAGAGGTACTTTAAAAAAAAAATGTTGTGCAACAATTCTCACCCTCCCGGCGCCTTCCAAAAGTTCTCGATAAACGAGCAAACATCCATGTAATGAATCAGGATTGAGAGTTCTTGTCACGCCGCGCTCCGCCTCATCATAGATTTTCCGGCACCAGTAACGTCTGAATTGACTTTCGCGCTGCTGCATCAGCTGCAAACATGCGCGCAATACTTCGGCTCCACTTTCGCGAATTGTCACCTTCAAAAAATATATTAATATTCGTCGATACAAAAACTGACTGTATCACAAAACCTTAGGATCACGCAAAGCTATCCAAACCAGTTCCAAAATTTGTGGAACATACGCAAATATCAAAGTTGGTGAACTCAACGCCAGTTCTTTGAGAACAAGGATTGCTGAATATCTTCTCGATTCGTTTCGCTCGCCTTTGAATAGGTCAAGTACAAAACAAACAAAAATGAACCAACCTTGCAGCCATTCCAGCGCCCGTTTAACTTCAAATTCAACAAATTCGGCAATAAGCGCTCCGCCAGGTTGAGCCAAACGACCTGAATTAACAGATTAGCTTCGAAACTGCGTTCACAATATCAGTACACACCCAAAGCCTTCGAGGCGAGAATTGAAATTTGCGGATCACTTCCTGGCAATACAATTCTCAAGTAGTTTGCAAATCTGGTTGTTTGAACTGAATTCTCTTCGCTCGGAAAGTCAATCAAGCTGTCTTTTTTATTATTTATTTTAATACATTTGGTTTGAAAACAAAGCTCTTGACGAAACACACCAATGACAAGTACGCCAGCCATCTTATGGAAGATATCTTGCGAGTTAATCAGTTCAAAAATTCGCTTATTCACTTCAGTTTGCATGAACTTTGAAAAGGGCTCCCCCGAGACTTCTCTTGCATATACTATAACCTATTATCAATAGCAATTCCCAATCCAAATCAGGAAAATCTCACCATGTTAGCAGAGTTTAAAGAAGAGTTGAAAGAAAATCAATCTTAAAACAATGAGACACTCACATGATCTCTGATGTCAGAAGCTTTTGCGCGACGATCTGCATCAGTTCGAGCCGAACGGATTGCAGCGAATCGCGAATCCATTGATACTGATGCTCCCAATCCCGAATTACTTGCGCCGCTTATTCCACCGCTGTTGGTTAATACCATCGATGTTGCCAGTGCCACTTCTGGCATGGTTGTGGTTGTTATTATTTTTTTCAGCTTCACACACTCCCAAATAAAAAAAGTTTCCCAGACAAGAAGACATTAAGGAGTGAGCAAGATAATCTTTTATAAATCGATAATGCATATAGACAAGAAGGAACCGCCACCAAAAAGAACAAGAAGAGAAAGAAAAGAAAACATCATATCGAATCACAAATTTGATTTCTTGCCCGCCATTCTAGATCCCCAAGTGGCAAAACAAGATATAGCGCCAACATGAAAATATACATGATTGCGACAATTATTGAAGCGCACGTACTTGCAAATAAAATACACTTGGAGCCATGCGATCCAAAAGAGTACAAGCACGCGATCGAAATCAAGCAGTTGAAAACGACAAGAATAAACAGGCCGAACCACAGACAAATGAGAATAGTTGGATTTGCACTGAGATGGCACATGATATGAATTCGAAGAACTTCTCGGCCACTGCTGCCTTTGTTATTGCTTTTGGTGGTACTTGAATTTGCCGGTTGATTTGTAATTTCACCAGATAAAGTGGCTTTCGATTCGGTCATTTTTTGACGGTGGCGGGAAAGGAATGAGGATGATTGCTTGCTTTTTTATCTTTTGACCGGTACTTTTGAATACGAATTGCTGGATTGCGATGGGATGTTGACAAATTCAGCAATTTCTTGTTTTCAACCACGCAAAAAAAATTTCTTCATTTTTTTGACAAATTCACATCAAATCCAAATTGTGCATACTGGGTTACAAATGTTAAATAATAAACGACAGAAAAAAGACAAAAAAATGACTCGCAGGGCTTAAGAAATTTGCGGGGAATCAAAAATACATATAAAATAATTAATCGTAATATTATTTATTGTTATTTCGTGTTACATGAATCCAACAATAGACCGCCAACAAGACGGAGTAATTTAACAAACACAGCACACCAAAAATTCCGTATACAGCAACGACAGCACACAGAAAACGCGAGAAAAAAAGCGAGCATTCCAAATTCACTATTCCGCACACACACAGGCAAGAGAACACGACCGTTGCTGACGCCAGAATCGATACTTTGCTCTCAACAGTGTTTGGACGGGCCGTCCAAACACTGGAGTCCAGATTAACGCCAGTGAAAACTTCTCTCGCAATCATTTTTGAACAGAAAAAAATCGGAAAATTCAAACTCCGCAATTTTTTAATTATTTTAATTTTTTCACGATGAGAAATTTGAATATAAAATATCACTATATAGGCTGGAATAACAATTAAATGAAACAGAACATACAACGAAAAAATGAACAAGATCGAAAATAAAATCTTATTCTCACCTGAGAATAAATTTAAATTCTTTTCGTGGCAAGTTTTCTTGATACAAAATCTCCTCAGTATGGAACTTTCCATCAAAATACGGTACCAGCCGCAGAAAAAGATTTGCTACTTGCTCACGTTGACTTACTGCAACAAATTCAACAAGATGTTGCTCCATTGCCGTCATATTGGCAGGATTCTTGATAATGACAGACTCTTCCGAGTTGCTTGACAACCCAATGCTTTCGTACGCCTGGCATCGGCTCCAAATCCGTTTTGGTATCACAATTACTGAAAAGAAACAAAAACAGAAGTCGCCGTTAATTCTATCTCGAAAAACAATGAAATAAAAAAAAATTAATAACGTACAAACAGTCTAAACCGGCAAAAAAATAACACTTAATTTTTAGCACAAGAAGGAAAATAAAATTGACGCAAACCTGCCTAAACTGTTCAATCAGATTATATCGAAGAAATAAAGCGACTATTTCCAAATGCGGAATATGTTTCAAGCTCGTATTTAAGGGACGAGCATAGCACATTTCTGACAATATTTGTCCAAAATCCAAATCTTTAACACGAAATTCTGATTCCAAATGAGACAAGCTGAAAAAACAAAAATTTTAAGAGCGGATAATACAAAAAAAAAACTTCATAACAGCAATAAAAAGCGGGCACTGCCACGACATACATCGCCAAATTTGCATTTTTTGAAACCATATAGATATTTCGCGGATGAATCGCATCAATTATTTTTGCCTTTTTCCAGAAGACTAAGTGGGAGACTGTTTCTTGTTTCAGAACGGAGTAAAAAAGAAAGGAGACAAAAAAAAGAAAAAAACACTGCACCTAATCGATAAATTTGTGCCAAAGAGCAATTCAACGCAAAAGCAAGCACATCTAATGATTGCGTTGGTGTAACGGTTTTAATCAAATCGTGAAGTAGCGGCGCCGAATCTGCTGGCAAACTCTTAATCAAATCTTCCGCATGGTTCAACAGAAGAATCGCATGATACGGACGCAACGGCGGAATGCCGTCCAAATGTCGCCACCGGTTTCTCGAGACATTGTCGTCTTCGTATTCATTGAGTTTTCGGGCAATGTTGTTTGCCGCAATCGTAGTGTTTGTTTGATCATCCAATGTCGGCGGCTCGTAGTCTATCGGCGAATCAATATACTCACCTGTTGGCTGGACTTTTGAGGATTTTTTGAGGACTTTGCGGTCAATTCGGATTGAGATATTGATTGAGGAATTCAGATCCAAGTGGATATGTGGGGTGCCAGATACAATTGAGTGATAGGTGTGAGCTAACAAGCGGGCCAATGATGATTCCTCCATAATAGTGGTCATGGTTTCTGGCTTTATAAAGGTGCCTGATTTGTTTTTTAATAAATTTTGCGGCCCTTTTTTTTCTCTTTTTTCCCCTAATTTTATCATATACTAATTACTATCTCACGCTCGAGTCAACGCGTGTACTTGCACACACAATACCGCTTACTTTTTTCTTTCTCGCTTTACTCGTGTTTTTGTTTCTACTCGCTTTATTAATGCCATTCACTTCAATCGCAAAGCAAACAAACCAGCTCCATTATGTAACTTATCACGAATCCCCATAATTACTTCAATCTCCTTCTTTAAATATCCACGCTTGAGCTGCTCGTACTTAAGGCCAGCGGTCAATTTGGCAATAATGTTCTTGTACACATAGTCAACGACATTATCTAGCGTGTCTTCATTGTCATCTTTTGAAACAATAAGGATTAAATTAAACATTGAGAGCTGTAGTTGTTGACTGTCGTCGGTTGTTGGGGCTGAGAATTTTAGAAACGAGGGGTTTATATTGCCAGATCCTCCTCCTCCTCCTCCTGGTGGAACAGCAGATCCTGCAGTAGTTCCAATCGCAGGCGATGAATAAGCGGCAGAAAGTGGGGTGTGCATATGGGGAGATGGGGTAGGACCACCGAGCGAAATGCTGAAAGTACGCGATCGGACAGGATATGGACCGGAAGGAGTTGAATAGGTTGTTACAGTGTTCTGGGTCAGCGGCATTGTCGGGGTATGTGTCAGTGTCAGTGTCTGAGTGGTTTGTGCAGTAATTGATATGGCAAGACCAGCTGCTGCACTTGCTGCAGCCGTCGATTGAAAATCCAGGTCTTCAGGGTCGATAACGGCAGACTCTCTAACTTCAGCGGCAGCTTCCTGTTCGGATAGTTGTTTGCGTTGAATTTGTCTGGCAAAGCGATGGCCGGTTCCTGCGTTGTTTTCGTTTTAATATAGTCCAATAGGTTAATACGTTATGGCAGAGGATAGTTGAGGGGATTTATAAGGACCCGGGCGGTCGGCGTTCAAAAGAGTTGGATGACCGACAAAAACGAGGTTGTCGACCATCAGTTTGAAGATGCGATCGCACAAGGCCATTTTGGGGGAGAGAATATCGCCAACGAGCTGCGGGTGGAAGCCAAGAAGCAACGGGTCATCTTTCTGGATGGGCGAAAGTGACAGCGTGTGGGAGTGCGAGTGGGGGTGGGTGTGTGAATGCGAGTGACTGAGGTTAAGATTGAGATTGAGTGAGTGATTGTGGTTGAGTGAGTGGTTGAGAGAAGTATCGACGGTTCCCGCAAGGGTAGCGTTAGTAGCGGTGCTAGGATTAGAAGCAGCAGTAGTAGCATTGGAAGTAGTTGTAGACACTAGGTTGTCAGTGTTTGGCGGCTGGTTCGCTGGTTGTACTGACGACGAGGACCCGAGGCGTCCGCGTGCCGATACCGCCGCCACAGCAATTGGCGTCGTACCGCCCAGCTTGACCGGGTGGTTGCGGCGCGCAATCTGCTTCGGCGTCTCCGTCTCTCCAACCATTCCACCAATACTTCCTCCGCCTGAACCCAAGCCGCCTCCCAAACTACTGCCAACACCAGCTGTCGATCCTGGAAGCGGATAGTGGAATACCAGCTGGTTGCCTCTATTCGATTCGACATTGTTGTATCGTTGAATGGATCAATTGTCGTCAGACAGCAAACGTTAGGTGTCATGTGTTTTGCATTGCGTAAATGGATGTCCCGATGTGTAGTTTTCTTTCTTTTGTCTCTTACCGCGACGAATAGCTCACCAACAGAATCCCTTCAATCGCCATTCTTTGTCCAACCGTGTTCAAAAAATTTTCACCAAATTTCAATCAAAGATTCATTTTTGCAACATCAACAATCTGTTGTGAATTTTCAAGAATATCATAAGCTTCCATCTGGGTTGACGCTTCATACGCTTGCAGAATCATTGGCTCTGTAATGAGCTCATTTTCTTTTGCGAGCGCTAGGATACAGTTTGAAACGCGAGCAATTGCAATTCTTTCATCGTCCGAAATTGGCTGGTTATAAGAAATTTAAAAAAAAAAACAAACTTATTTGTAGCTAAAATATACTTCATTTTCATTGGAGTATAATACATCTTGCTGCTGTTGCTGAGGATTGTCGGTTTTTGTGTCGTTGCTGCCCCCAGTTCCCTTTGATACAAAAATAAAACCATTCATTCCAACAATAACGTCGACAAAAATTGCATTCGCAAAACTGAAATGGAGAAAGTGAGCTTTCGACCGCTTAATCAACGATGAAGGAACGGTAATGAATGAGCCAGAACGAAGCTAATTTAAGGAGAAAAAAGTGTGAGCAACAAAGAAACACAAACATAGAGATGCGTGCAAACCTTTCCGTATTTTAAACTTCGTGTGTGAAGAGACGCAGCGCCATCACCATAGAAAGCTTGAATTTCTGCCTGAAAAAAAAGTCAAACAAACAAACGAATGATACTCTTATACATACACTGATCAAATCTCCTTCAGACAGAAGGTGCCTCATTTGCAATTCATCTGATTCGGATCTACGACGCTGTTATCAAGCGCGAAAATTTATAACGACGCTGAATTTTTCGAATTTATTTTGTCGCATACCAATTCACCACCTGGAAGATTAACTGCTGCTAACAGCAACTGAGCATCTTGCCTAGCGCCAATATCAACACGCCATCGTTTCTGACCAACTTCAGAAATGCGACCAACAACAACATCTCCGATATCGCCACCATATCTGTTTCAGAAAAAAAAAAAAAAAAAAAGTATGCGTACATAATAAGATATCCGTTGCGCAGGCGATGTATATTGTTTTAATCTTGCTTATTTGGCAAAGAAATCACCTCTGCCGCACCGGTCGTACCGAGATAAGTTTGTTGATGCGTTCGACATAGCCAACGACGGTGGCAACGAGAACGTCCGCTTCGGCGTACGTGCCATGGCCACGCATGAAACTTGCGTCGGTGGTAACAGTTTCACCGGGTGTTACGCGGTGTAATGCTGCTGCTGTTGTGGCTGTTTCTGTGGATTCAATCTCCATATTTTTCTTTTTTTAAAAATGGCACTCAAGGAATCACACTGTCCCGATCTTAAACTGCTCGCCCGCGGCAAAGTTCGGGAATTGTATGAACTAGATGATCCGAACCAGCTGCTGTTTATAGCTTCCGACCGCATCTCGGCTTACGACGTTATCATGAAAAACGTATTACGTTTTATTCTGCTTTGTTTAAAAAAAAACAAAAACCTAATGCAAGTTCATAATTTTTCTTGACTCTCAACTTCGAACGCGGACTGTAGGGAATCCCAGGAAAAGGAAAATTGCTCACAGCAATGTCCAGCTTCTGGTTCCAGCATCTCAACGAGGTTGTTGGAAACCATCTGATCACCGACGACATCAACAAAATGCCTCGAGCCGTTCAAAAATACAGAGATCAACTTGAAGGTCGATGTATGCTTGTCAAAAAGCTCAAGATTCTTCCCGTTGAAGCTATTGTTCGAGGATACATCACTGGTGTGTGTGTGTGAATTTTTACGTTTCTTCAGACAAGCAAGATACTAACTGGCCAACGAAATGCAGGGTCGGGTTGGGCCGAATATGAAAAATTTGGAACTATTTGTGATATTCCACTGCCGAATGGGCTTGTGGAATCGCAAAAGTTAGAGAAACCTTTATTCACACCATCAACAAAAGCAGAAATTGGAGATCATGGTTTGAAAAAAAAAAATTCTTTCTTTTTTTGTATCACTTCTCAAATTTCTTCGATGCCTAATAAGACGAAAATATTCATCCAAGCAAATGTAAGTAAATAAGTTACTCAAATTTCTAATGCTGATCGTTCGTGAAGTGGCAGAAATTATTGGATCCGAATACGCAAAAAAAGTTGAAGAACTTGCTCTCGCAATTTACGTAAAGGTAATTTTCGGACATGATTTATTGTTTTTTATATTAACTATTATTTTCAGGCTGCAGAATACGCACTGTCTAAAGGAATTATCATCGCTGATACAAAATTTGAATTTGGTGTTGATCAAGATGGAAACGTAATTTTAGCCGATGAAGTTTTAACTCCAGGTTTTTGAACATTTCCTTGAAAATTTTTTTTCTTTTGTAAATTTTTTTTCTTCAATTCTATGGTAGATTCTTCGCGTTTCTGGCCAGCAAATCAATACGTTGCAGGAAAAATTCAGCCTAGGTGCGTTCGTATCTCCATCTAGAATCCACGGTTAATCTCTTTTTTTGTATTTTTTTTAGTTACGACAAGCAATTCTTGCGTGATTACTTGACTGAAACCAAATTTGACAAGAATGGAAGCGGCATTGAAATTCCCCAAGAAATTGTCGACAAGACGATTGGAAAATATCGGGAAGCTGCGGAGATTTTGACGGGACGAAAGCTGTGAATGTGATGGCGATTTATTTGTTTTTTCATTGTTAATAAAAAAACACTAACATTGAAAAGCTGTTATTGCGTTATTACCGTGTTGGTACTTAACCTGCGGGTTGGATTTTATTGTTGTGCAATGAATTAATGTGGTCTGCAAAAAAGGAGTAATGTCTCTGCTTTTTTCCAGAAAACTTTGTCTTGCTGTCTCCCTAACAACCACCATCCTTAGCCTCCCTACCAAGATCGGTATAAATAAAATCACACAATTCAAACATATTATATTCCAAAACAATACTCCACATTGTATTTTCTTGAAAAATTACATATTTTATGACTTTGTTCGAATTCATGACGGTTGCACTTTTTAAAATTAAATCGTTGTATATGTTTGTGGGAAAAAGAATCGGTAAATCGTTGGCTGTGGAAATAATATTTGGAGTAAAATGTGTTGAAAAAGATCTACTCGGAGAGGCAAGTTTGCGATACGTAATTATATTCGCTTGTTTTTTTATTTATTTATTTATTTTAACTAGTATCATAGCTTCAACTCGGCCAGAAAGTCCTTTCCATTTGCCATAAGTTTTGCTTGAGTGAACCCCTGCGTAAATCCAGTACCTGTCGTTTTTGTCGATGCATTCGATCCCGGCCCTGCCCATACTTTGTCGGTGCTTCGATAGATCTCCGGCTTATCTGTTTTTGTTTCTTCCTTTTTAATATGCGTTGAAAAAGAAAAGACAAAACACACAATAAGGATAGGCTTTGTGTGTGTTTTCACCTTTTGACTGTAGAGATGCGTCGCTTGCCATGCCGACAGCTTTGGTCCAAGCTATTTATTTATTGCGAAATGCACGCGCATGAGTATGTAAGGTGTGTGGATATATTGCTTGTAATAAACTGGGCGAAGCGCACGCACCATCTTCCAAATACTTTTTGTTTTCAGACATCTTTTTTGTTCACATAAAATGATTTTTCCAAAAAACAGCCTTTATTCAAAATGATTTATAGTGAGTGTGTGAAAAATAATGACAATTCAACGGCCGTATTTTTTAAGCTCGTATGTACGCAGAGGCAGGTATATAGCACCAGCAAACAACGCGGCGAGTTCAAATCCAATATCTCCATACCCGATCTGAACAGCGATTGGTCCAGCATACCATGTTTGATCCATTCCAACAACGGCACCAACAATTCCCAACAGGAATGCAGATACCCCGGCAATTCCAATCGGTAGCTGAGACGGGTCGTTGTAAATTTCAGACTTGTAAACCCCACGCCGAAAAATGAAATGTTCTTCCAGAATAACCACAGCAAACATTCCAGTCCAGTAAGACAATATGGACAACAAGTTTGATAGAATAGCTTCAAAAGATTCCTGACCAGCGACACCGGCGATAGTGTAAATAACAGTAACCAGCAGCGTCCATAGGGCGCGCGGGACTTTTTGGAAAATCGGTCCGAGTGCGGCGACTGATACTCCAGCAGAGTATGTGTTGGCAATGTTGTTGGCAACAACTGAAAGAGTCAAAATGATCATGATAAACTTTTGAGCACCAGATCCATATTTGGAAAAAATCTCATTCATCAGATTTCCGAATGAGATGCCAAATGCTTGATTCCAGTCGTCATTGTTTTGGATGGCAATTCCAAGTAGAACTCCAAGAACTTCACAGAAAACGAGTCCAAAGTAGCTTCCACAGAAGGTAAGAATAAAGATAACTGTTTTCGATGTATCTTCCGGAAGTCCCATGTTGTAATCTGAGGCAACTGGAGTCCATCCAGAACCTGTGCCAAAAACAATTCCTCCAAAAGAGAGAATAGTTGCACTCAATGCCATTCCAGTTTCTTCAGACTCTGTCACAGTTAAGTATGGAGTTCCTGCATTATACATCATGCACATGAAGATGAATACTAACACCCATGCATATCTAAAA
>JADGJH010000339.1:6108-20690 GCA_027596945.1 Physocladia obscura
TAAAATTTTTTTTTCCAACTTTTAATAACATTTCTTTATATTTTTTTTTGTTGGTTTTTTTTCATTTATGTATGTTTTTTTTTTTTTTTTCGAGCCAAAAAATATTGAAAATTGAAAATTATTTTTTTCTTTGTTTGAAAAATGTTGCTGCTTGCGTTGACAGTGTCATGAAAACTTCAAAATTTTTTATTTGTTGACAGGATTTGTTGTTAAAGATTGAAGTGCAATTATTCGCCGTATTTGGCCGATATGATCATGAAAGGTGGCCACCCAGTCCTTCAAAACAACAACAATCCAAACAAATCAGCAACCAGACCACAAATAACAACTCTTGACGAACTTCCTGTCGCCTCGACGAGCATCCTAAAATGCTACTACAAACTCAGACAAGACAACACTCGATCCGTGGATACACGACCCGCGCCCAAAAAGCGCATACAACTACGACTATAGATTTAAGCACCATAGTAAGCCTTTCGCGCAAACTTGCCACCGCGTCAAAGGTGCTCGTCAAGAACAACCGCCATGGCGTACACGGCTGTGGACTGCCGATATTTTTGCCAACACGAAACAGCGACACCGTTTGCAAGATTGTAGTTGTCGGAGAAGAGGCAAGATTACCGCGCATTGTGAACGAGTTTATAAACCGAGCCGGAAATCTGGATGGCTGGTGACAGTCACCGTTGCAAATACAGGCAAGCGGCATGGACATGAAGTTGTCCAGCTTAAAATTGCGCACCCAAAAAAAGCGGCAGCAGCGCCAAAGCTACTCAAAGGATTTGAAAAGGTGTGGATTGAGGCAGATGGTGGGATCACGATAGTTGAAATGACTGTGAAGAAATGTGCGCGTATGGCATGATGATGGATGGAATTTTATTGCTGGAAAATATTCGATTAAAGTTGGGGTGTCGAGTTGAGATATTCGTGCGGAGACAAGTATTATTTGGGGTTGAAACTTGGTCATTTTTCCATAAAAAAACAAAAAAAAACACAAAGATGGCACCGTTGCTCCTGGTAACACTGCTGAACGAAGAAGAAGAGATTGTATTCAAAAAGCAAAAAGAAGTTGCGACCGGAAAGTGTAAAGAAGTAATACAAGGTGAGTATCTGAGTGAAGGAGAAGGTTGGTGAGGGTTTGAATCTTTGAAATAAAATAGAGTTTGCGGCTTGTGCTTCACCACGGGCGATAACGGGGCTTTTTGTGTGCCGGCCGTTTCGCGATGCAATGAACGCGTGTCTGGGACAGTACACGGATGAGGCGACGCGCGACGAGTTTCGCGCCGAAGTGTACGCAATGAAGGGGCGCAAGATTGCCGAACTTCAACAGCAGAAATTTCAAAAGCAACAAAGTGCGGGAGCTGCGGAAGTAGATAATAGTAAAGCATAAAGCATAAAGCACAAAACATGATGACAAAGAGAACATGAAATTTGTTTGTCACAAAAAGAAGTGGAGATTGGGATAAGATTGATGGAAAGCAATGGTTCTGTTTTTGGAGGGGAGGCGGCAGAAGAAGAAGGGCTGCTTGGGGAGAGAGGGATGGGAAGAGATAGGGTTGAACAAGAAGCAGAAGACGCGCCGTTCGAGCAGGATGCCGTGATTGACGATATCCAGGAGGAAAGCACAGTCCACTTGAGCGGAATGCGCGTTGGCGATGAACCAAGTCTTAGTGCCAGTTCCAGTTCTAGTGTTCGTGTTCGTGTTCGTGCGCACGTACTGCGACTTCTTGCTTGCGTATTTTGGGCGGCTGTGTGCGTCGTGTCCCTGGGTCTGGTCTTCCCGTTTCTCCGGCAACGAATCCGCGCAGCTTTCCGTATGCCAAATCCGTGCCCACTCAAATTCGCAAGTTCTGTCCGCGTGTCAGACCCAGCGTTTGGCCACTGCCAATCTCTCAATGTCACCGAATCGCCTTCTGCCGCTCGCCAACTCGATATTTTTCCGTTCAGCAAACTTCCTGACAAAAATCACGTGACAGACGCGTCGAATAACAGTGATTACTTGAACAACCCTTCCCTCCGACTTATTCGCTCCTTTGAATACAACCGCATAAAATTTATTTTCAATCCCTTGACCTGCCGCTTCGAAACTATCCTTAACTGGCGTGATCCTAACTGGGGCCATGCCATTGACATGGCCAAAGGAATCTCTTCCGCCCTAGCCGATATTCGTCTCTCTATCTTTGGTCCAAATAAAGTCGATATTCCCGATACAAGCCTGCTCGAAATTCTGGTTGCCGAATTTGCAAATCCGCTCTTTGTTTTCCAAGTCCTCTGTATCATTCAATGGTTCAATGATGAATACGCTTCGTATGCCTGGTTTATTGTCCTAGCCACCACAATCGCTGTTGCCAGCTCCTATATCGAACTTTCAGAAAAAACTCGTCTCTTGCAAAGTATGTGTCAATATAAAGGCTCAGTCTGTGTAAAACGCGATAATGTCTGGCACTTGATTCCAATTCACGACTTGGTTCCTGGCGATATTTTTGAAATTTCAGGGAATAACGAAACCTCCGCCGACTCTAACAAGAAAGCCAATAACAATTTGTTCATTCCGTGCGATGCTGTCTTGATTGAAGGATCTTGCATTATAAACGAAAGTATGCTCACTGGCGAAAGCAAACCAGTTTCAAAATCACCAATTTCGCATGACCAACTTGCTTGCCTTGATTTCAATGAAGCTGATCCATCAAATTCACGCCATGTTTCCCCCTATTTTTTGTTCTATGGAACCACCGTAGTTCGGTCAAAAGGAGGTGGAAGAGGAGGAGTAATTGATACTTCTAGTTTTAATTCAGGGTTGGGTTTGGATTTGAGCTCTGGTTCTGGTTCTGAATCTTTGGGTTGGAGTTCTGTGTCTGGTTCAAGTTCGAATTGGAGCTCAGGTTCAATTAGTAATGTTCATGGCGGTGCTTTAGCAATGGTCGTTCGAACAGGCGTAAATACTACAAAGGTAAAGAGATAAAAAAGAGGGAGAAAATGCTATACAACTTAAGTTTTTAGGGTAAAACAAGCGAGGGTAGCAAAAAGAAAAGAAAAGATAGAAACACACGTGTGGTAAACAGCATATATATTTAACGGCATAAATTACTCTTTTTAGGGCTGTTTGATCCGTCAATTACTATTTCCAAAACCCCACACACTCAAATATGTCCAAGACTCCTTGACGTATATTCTCCTAATGAGTGTGCTTGCAATTATCGGTGCTATAACTACAATTTACCACTTTTCACATATTGACAATTATCCTTGGGACGTTGTGATTCTCCGCACGAACGATCTATTCACTATCGTTGTTCCTTCTGCACTTCCAGCCACAATCGCAATCGGTGTCTCTTTTTCAATTACTCGACTCCGAAAGCTCGGCATCTATTGCATGTCTGCGGCGCGCGTAAATGTGTGCGGTCAGATCCAAGTTATGTGCTTCGACAAGACTGGAACACTGACGCATGAAGGGCTTGATATTCTTGGGTTTCGATGTGTAGTACCTGCTACTACCGTTGCTGCTGGAACAATAAGTGACGATGGTCGGATTAATCCAGCTGCCGCCACTGCCGCACGATTCACACGCATATTCCAGTCAGCAGACGACGCATTTTATTCAACGGAAAAAGAATTTCAAAACAAAAGTGTCAGCATGAATGATGACGGCGGAAAATATCGTAGCAATAAGCTTTCAATTGAACCAACTGAATCTATCGAATACCCAAAGATAATAATTGCAATGGCATCATGCCATTCGATTCAAGTTCTAGACGGTGAGCTGATTGGAAGCCCCATGGAACTGAAAATGTTTGAATTGAGCGGATGGGAGATTGAAGAGCGCGGAATCACGGTTTCTGACATCCAAGGGTTCACGTCAACTGTCGTGCGGCCTTCGGGAAACTCTGATTTCAAAGACGCGTTAAATGAGTCGGTACGGCGAGCAGCGACGACTGCGCTGAATTCACCAGGTCAAAGTTTTTCGGACACAGATATTTCAGATAAAAGCTCTGTTGCTTCTGTTTCCGATGCTGCTTCAAAAGTTTATATGGAGGTTGGAGTTGTTCGGTCTTTTGAATTTGTTAGTCGTTTGCGTCGAATGAGTGTTGTTACGAGAACTGTGACGTTTAGCCGGCAGAGTTTACATTTTATGACAAACCAAACCGGTGGTCCCGACAATCTTTTTGGCATGCTTCCGAAGAGCTCTAAGGAATTTAATGTGTATTGTAAAGGTGCTCCTGAGGTTATTTTTTCTCTGTGTGATCCTTCTTCTGGTATTTACATTTGAATTGATTTGTTAAAATTTCTCAAAAAAAAAAAGTTCCCTATGATTATGCTCGTCTACTTCGTAGATACGCCCATCACGGATACCACGTGATAGCAATTGCAACCAAATCCCTCAAAAACATCAGCTATCTAAAACTAACGCGTCTAAAGCGCCATGACATTGAATCGAATCTAACCTTTCTAGGATTCCTGGTATTTGAAAACAAGGCAAAGCCCGAAACGCCGGGAGTAGTGGAGGCATTACATGCAGCCAAGATTCGGCAGCTTATGTGCACGGGGGACAATATTTTGACGGCAATTTCTGTTGCTCGTGAGACTGGAATCATGTCTTCGAGTTGTCGAATTTTCGCACCGAGATTTGTTTCGGGTGATGATGATGATGGTGGAAGCAGTCGTGATGGAGACGCTGGGGTTAGGGGTAAAGATGCTGTTATTGTTTGGGAAGATGTAGATCAAGCTGAAAATTCAAAGTCAAATATTAGTATGCAGCTTGAGTTAGATCCTGTGACACTGAAAGTTAGTTGTTCACTTTAATTTTTGTTTCTTTATTTTTAATTTTCAAAATAGCCAGTTATCGCTATAAAAACTACAGCTATTCTTGACCCTGATGAACCGGACTATGTCACTCCTGAAAGATTTGTGGAAGTAGAAATAAAGGAAGAATACCAACTCGCTGTGACAGGAGAAGTATTTGCTTGGATGCGAGAGCATTCAGACAAAATGAACACATTTTTTCGGGTGATTTTTTATTTTATTTTTTATTTTATTATTTTTTCTAATTACTTTTTTTTTTCTGGTTCCTTTCAAAGATGTTACTTAAGGCTCAAGTTTTTGCGCGTATGTCGCCAGAACAAAAGACTTTGTTGGTCAAAAGTATTCAGGAACTTGGATATTGCGTTGGCTTTTGCGGCGATGGTGCAAATGGTAAAAATTTTCCACCAACTTTCATCTTAATTTTTGATTTCTGTTTTTTTTTTTTTTTTAAATTTAAAATTCTATTTCTTTAATTGTTTACGCGTCTATGCGTTTTGTTTTTCTTTTTTTTGTTCAAAAGATTGGGGTGCCCTTCAAGCAGCAGACGTGGGAGTATCATTATCACCTGTAGAAATCTCGGTTGCAGCCCCGTTTACATCGAAATTCATGTCAATATCGTGTATCGTTACTCTGATTCAAGAAGGTCGTGCGGCATTGTCGACTTCTTTTGGGAGCTGTAAATTTTTGATTGTGAATGGGTTGATTCAATTTAGTGCAGTTTTGTTGTTGTATTGTATTCATAGTAATTTAGGAGATAATATGTTTCCGTTTATTGGTATCTTTTTTTTTTTCTCTTTTTTTTTTTTTTTTTTAAAATTGTTTCTAATTTTTTTTTATTATTTTTAATGCGTTCAGATTTATTTATAACAGTACCAGTGGCTGTTTTTATGTCAGAGTCTGGCCCACATGAGTTACTGGACTCTAAACGCCCAACATCATCTCTGGCGTCGAAAAAAGTCATGTTTTCAATAATCGGGCAGTCGATCATTCAGGCTGTTTTGCAATGCCTGATTTTCTTTGGAATTCGCACCATGCCGTTTTACACTGTACCGGACGTGGATGTCTCAGATGATATATTACGATGCTATGAAAATTCTGTTGTCTTTTTGTTGATTACATATCAATATCTTTTTGTGGCTCTTGTTTATTGTGGTGGTCCGCCGTATCGAGAAAATATATGGAAAAACGGTTAGCTTTTTCTATTCAAAGAATATAGATCTAAAACTAATAGCAGGTCGCTTTATCATAACGTTTTCAATTCTTCTTGGTATGTCTGTGTATATAACCATCGCACCTCCTGACTGGGTTCTTGAACTTCTCGATCTTGTGGCACTCCCAATGCAAGGCCGCTTATTTGTCTTGGCATTTGCAGCATTCGATCTACTAATCACAAGCGCTGCAGAAATTTGGGTGTTTCCGCTACTCTCTGATCTCGTGGGCTGGGCAATGATTGAGTATGCAAGTCTGGAAGATCATGATGATGATCATGATAATGATGGTGATATTGAGGCTGGTAGTGGTGGAAGTGGAAGTGGAGGAATGTGGTTGATGGAAAGCTCCCGAAGATTCAGACGAGAGAAAGCCATGAGGAGGAAATGGCGGAGGGAAGGGAAGCTTTATAAAATTGTTGAGCAGAATATGGATGCTTGAAGCTTGTCCAGTTTTTAGTAGGTACTGAAACCAAATTTACATTATAGGAAAATAAACGAGATATTCTGGAAGCAGCGGGTGATATTTAATCTATTACCGTAATTCTGCTTGTTGATATCGTTGTTGTTATTATTTTATTATTATTTTATTTATCGGTGAACTAGTGAACTCTCAAAATATTACTGGTGAAAATTAATCGCTGAACAATGCTTGCATTGCTTTTATAAAAGATTTTTAAAGTAAATGTATTATCACTTCATTCCCATAGCGGTGAATACGGTGGAGCAGGCGACTGCGCATGAATTTGCAATGTACGGACTGAGCGAGAACGCAACACATGTATGTACACGATTTGTATGATCAGATTGGGCTTGGCTGGAAAGTTGCGGACACATGTTTGAATCTTTTGTCGCCGAAGTGAGTCATTCTCAAGCCCAATTGACCGGTGCATAAAGATGTCGAAGCAGAGGCATTGTTTGTATCGCCAACAGAAGCTTTGTTTCTTGAACGCCCAGTTTGGAATGGCATCAACATCAAGGCCTCATGTGGTTGACCATTTCGACTTGGCTTCTACCTTTAGACCTGATCCCCGACTCAACGACAGTTCTTGGATACTAATGGGAAATATTATCGAAAATCTGTTTTTGCAGCAGTTTTAAATCTTTTATTTCGCAGTCTTTGTTTTCAAACTTTTGGTGGAAAATTTGGTGGAGGCTCTGTTCGCAGCTAAATGAATGAACATTGAGATTAGAGAGTGCATAATGCTTTCCAAACGGAGTGAAACAAACCGTCCAGACAGCCGAAGACGACCGCTCTGTAATTTTTTTTTCAAACTTTGCATCCTCTCGTTGGCGCGTTATTTCGATCTGCTCCTCCTCAGACTTTCCTTTCAAGCTGAATGCGAATGAGAGTTCTCTGCGAGCGTCAGCACAGTTTCTGAAAGTGCCATAACGATAGTAGTGTTTCATTTGCGGAATAACAGTATAGCAGAGCTGCACATTGTCGAGGGCGGTCCAGAGCGACGGTACAGTTACGTTGCCGTTGTTTGTATAGGTATACGCATTTGTAGGAGCGGGCGTGCTTGGGTTCGTGTTCGCATTTACACTTTCCTCATCGATTGACATTATTGTTTTGAGAAAAAGAAGTTGGTTTTGATTTGTCAATTGGAACACAAAAATGCTCAACCATCATCAGTTCGAAAGCTGTGAGTTTGTAGGACTTACTGACATGCAACGTGTTGAATATGCATGGGGCGTCACGTGCTTCACTTCCGGAATTCCTGATTGGCACATGGGAAATGCCGCTTTCGTCGATACGCTGCGAGAACTTTCAGTGGAAGATATTGAGGTTGCACTTGACCACATCACCGAATCACAGATTCTCACTGTCCAAATGGCTGTATCGATTCCACTGCCATCTAACCATGACACTTATTTACTGTGGCGCTCGCTCCTCACGGCTCGAGGATTCTCGGTTGAAGAAACTTGGGCTGTTTTGATGCATTGGACACCTCAAACTTCTTTCAAAAAACCATTCGTGAAAGATGCTGTTAACTCCTTTGAAACGCGCTTCTTGAATGAAGTGGCAGAAATCTCGGATTCAGATACGGGGGCTTCAAAATACTCTAAAGACGAATGGCTTACAAAAGTTCGAACGTGTCAAATCGCTAAAGGTCCAAAATATGGGTGTTTTGTCTCTTCTGTTGATCCCGAGTCAAAGAAGAATGTTACACTTGTTTCAGCACATATGATTGAAGGCACAAAGGCAGCGTCCATAAATTGGTGTGGAACAAACTCTGATTTTTTACGAAAAGGACATGCAAAAAATGCTTTAAACAGAGCTTTGGAGTATCTTACTACTGAATGTGGCTGTGAAGAAGTTTATTTGACAGCAATTGAGCCTGGCCCGATTAAATTGTATGAAAGTTTGGGGTTTGTCGTTGTGGAAGAATGCATTGAGTGGGCGTTTCAAAAAATATAGAGTTGCAAGGGCTTGTATTAGGTTTCTTAAAATAAAAAACTATTAACAAAAAGGATATGAAATGATGTATTCCAGAGTTGCTTGCAGACAAATGATTTCCAATGCAGTTACTACAAGAAGTTTTTGCAAAGTAAGAATTGGATCAAAATTTTCGCTTTGTAATCATATAAGTTTGGAACGAACGGCAAATGAGCAGCAATACTAACAGATGGTGGCTACAGTGTGCAGCGTGTTTTGAACTTGCGTATCCGGCAACAACTCTGGCGTGTGGACAAACAGTGTGTCTGGCCTGTGTACGAACAGGCTCAAACTTGAGTCCAGGCCGAACCGAAAACGTAAACGGAAATATCAATGCAAACTCAAGCACAAACTCAAGCGAAAATGACGGCGGCACACAACACGTGGAAATTGATTCTGAGGCGGTGCTAGAAGCGGCGTTGGCAGCGTCGTTTTCGGAAAACAACAACAATGCAGAGAACGCTCAATCCAACGCGACCGCTGCAACAAAAGCCGCTGCCTTGTGTCGCGCCGTTCGCTGTCCCGCGCGCTCGTGTCGCCGCCGCCATCCTGGCCGCGTTTCGCCTGACGTTGCAATCAATAAACTCGCGCGTGCTCTGTACCCCGCCGAAACTACAATTCTTGACGCGTGTTCTAATCTATACTCAAACACCAGTATGAACGAACCAGGCAACAATATAATTGCAAGTAATAATAGCAACGCCATCAATTCCGGGCCTGATCTTTACAATGACGGCAACGATCTTGGCTTGCAACTTCCCGCGTTGGTGCGATCACGTGTCGCTCTCGCAAAAGGCGACTTTAATACCGCTCTTCATGCCGCGGATTTGGCTCACACACGTAATCCGCGAAATCGCCGTGGAATCATTGCACGTAGAATTGCCGAGATGCGTTGGAAAGACACGCTTGGCGTTACGGCTACATTTCCTATTGATGATCCTGCGTCGGACTCGGGTCCAATCAGCCAAAACAACTTTACCATTGGTGACATGGACACCGTATTTAAATCTAGCGCAAACAACACTGGCAATCGCGTTGACGAAGGCTCTAATGTAGCTATTCCATCGCGCCCGAACAATATTGACGTGGACATTGACTGTCCATTATGTCTCAATGTACTATGCGACCCTGTTACCCTCAAATGCGGCCACACTGCTTGCCGCGTCTGTATTCTCAACTCGCTAACATATTCGAGTGTTTGCGGAATCTGTAGGACAGAACTACCCACAACTTTGGCACTTTTAGATTACCCACAAAACCGTATCCTCACGGCAATTTCTGTGGAATGGATGTCTTCTGATTTACTTGATGCGGAAGAACGTAAAGCTTGGCTTGCAAATGTTAAGGAGCATCACAGTGCTCTAGAACGCTTTCGAGAAAGTATGAGTGAGGAGTTTGTCATGCCAATTTTTGCATGCACTTTAGCGTTGCCAGGAACAAAACAAGAGTTTCACATTTTTGAGCCAAGATACCGAGTAATCTGACCTGACATCCCAATTTTTTTTTTGTGCGCACTGTTTTTACTTACTGGTTTATGGCAGGTAATGATTAAGGAATGTCTTGAATCTAATAAGCCATTCGGTCTTTGTATTCCAATACGATCAATGAATCCGTTTGAAGCTCCGAAAATTTCTGAGTTTGGAACAGCGGTCAGTATACAATTTTCCGAAGAGCTTGCAGACAACGTTCAGACTTCAAAAGGGTATGGAAATCTTTTTCTTTTTTTCGAGTTACTTTTGATGTATTTAAATTAAAAAATGATTGATTATAATAGAAGCCTTCCTCGATATTTTGTGCAGTCAATTGCACGATTTCGGTTCCAAGTCACGAACTCAAATCATTCGACATCTCCAGAAGGACTGCGATATGCAAAAGTCAAACGCATCGAAGACATTGATCCTACTGCTTACACAACAGACAGTAACATTCGACCTTCTTCAGCGTCAACTTCGTCGGCATCGACAACTTCATCACTTGAAACCAGGCGCACACCGTTCAATCAGATTGAATATGCCCGAAACATTCTTAAAATACGGAAAACGGTACTTGCATTGATGAGTAGCTGGGGACCTGCGCGGCTGCGAGCGCTTGAGAATGGATTCGGAAGGATGCCTGATGATCCTGCAATGCTGAGCTTTTGGGCGGCGCAACATTTGAATATTCCAATGCAAGTTTTTCTCTTTAACTTTTTTATGCTATAAATGCTAATTTGTATTTATAGCCATAATCAATATGGGCTGTTACGTTGTAATGATCCTTCCGAAAGAGCGAAAATTGTTGCAGATCTGTTGTAGATTATGACACATGCACCAAAAAAAAAAAAAAGAAAAAAGATTGGTGGCTGAAACATGATGATTTTGGTGATACAAGTTTCATTCCTTTTCCTGTGTGTTGTCCAGGAAATATATTAAAAACATTATAGTTAGTAAGGTAATCAATTGTAACGCCGATAAAAAAAAAAGTAGAGTTTTTCAATGTGTTCACATGAGACTGTCGAAACCCCTATCAAGCATGTGATGTCAATCTTAGCCAAGCCCCAAAATCAACCAGAAAGACCAAAATACTCAACTGGCGTTTTCGTTATTATTTAACATTTAATACTATCTTCATTTGAATATTTAAACAATAAAGCAAAGATTCTGAAAGAATTCTATTATTGTGCCCGCTAGCAGCCCTCAGAAACTGCTTATTAAGTACATCAGAGACGCAAGTAGGTAAGCATTACGCTTCGAGCAAGGACTTTATCATTTGTAGACACAGATAGAATGGAGGGCACGGTCTAACTTCATCCCTGATAGTGAAACTTGGGTGTTGCAATTACAACATGAATTAGGGGGCAGCAAAGAGAGATATTTATTCTTAATATATTGCGGTTGCCAACAACTCTAGGGAATGCGGAAAGAAAAAGAGCAGGGGATCTAGCAGAAGAGGGCAAGGACTGCGGCAGCGGCAACCGACACCGAGACAAGCTTGTTTGACGCCGAGTAGAGGTCGGCGGTGGCAGCCACCGAGACGGCAGCGGGAGCGGCGTAGGGCGAGTACGAGTCGTCGGTCGTGCTGGCGTCGGCGGTCGAGGCCACGACGACGGGCGCCTTGTACGCGTACGACGTGGTGGACACGCTCGGCACGGCGGCGGCGGGCTTGGTGGTGACAACGGCGCCGTACGCAACTGCGGGGGCCGTCGTTGCAGCTGCGGCAACAGTTGTCGTGAACGACGACGAGGATGCCACTGAGTACTTGGGGACGTTGTACGACATTTTGCTTGCTGTTGTGTGGTTTGTGGTTTGTGGTTTCTGGTTTCCCTTAAAAGCCAAGACTTCAATTTATGCCTTTCCTCCGGCTCCGTCACGTGCTAGGGTTTCGCTTCCTGTAAATTGCGTCACTTTGCGAATCATTATTGCGCCTTGAAAGGCTGCAATCTAACGGGCGTATCACCACTATTACTACTTGCGCTATTTCAATGTACCATGTCTAACTCCTGATTCAATTAGTTCTGTTTCTCACAGATATTTCCGTGACGTTTCACACAATTAATTTAATTTATTGAATAATTTTTCATTTTCGTGGAATCAGAAATTCTATAAAGAACACTCCCTCACTCTCATCGAAAACAAACTAGTACCACTTTTCCTTTTTTTCCCTGATTGTATTTAGCTCTATCTGTGCATGTGTAACCATAAATATTGATAACAAAGATCCCCTATCAATAAATAATTGTATTTAATAGGTGTCTTGAAATAATTAATTTTAAGGAGTTGTGACTCAATTTACCCCACTCAGTTTAGTATTCACCCTCTGTTCATTCTTTCAGTATTTCGTTTAAAATAAGGCTAAAAGAAATCATAAGATTTTCGCCACCTGTAATCTGCAATCTGTGTGGCACTTGATGAACACATATCGCGAATATAACATAATTTAATGGCAATAATTGATGTTTATTTCAATCAACCTCAACGTCTCAAAAGAACATGACAACATCTCTATAATACTTAAAGGGGAGCGGGTAGAGGAGAGTCTTTTCAAGACAGTTACAGGAAGAGTACAACAACACCAGCAGCGGCAACCGCGAAGCTGGTGGAAGCGGCACCTGAGTACAGGTTCGCTTTGTAAGTGTTTGTAACAGGAGCCACATATGGAGTGTTTGCCGCTGGAGTGTTCGCAGCAGGGGTAGCGACCGTAGTGGCAACGACACACTTTGCTGGGGCCGAAGTGGTGGCAGCTGGTGTGTTAGCGGCTGGAGTGGCGGACGAAGTGGCGGCAGGTGTTGGCGCAGCGTAAGCCCAGGTGGTGGTGGTGGTGGCGGCTGGAGTGTTCGCAGCTGGCGTCTTGGAAGTGGTGGTGGTGCTGACAACTGGTGCTGGAGCGTAGTATCCGACTGTGGTAGTGGTGGTGGTGGTGGTTGTTGGCACGTTGGCGGCTGGGGCGGCGTAAGACATTTCTAGTTCTAAAGGTGTTTTGCTTTTCCAATTAATAATTTCTTAATAGGATCCGAGCCTCGTATTTATGTTTTTTTCCCATTTAATCATTTCGCTAATTGAATTTTTTATTATTATTTTCATTATCGATATCATATATTAAAAACGACTTAGTGTGAATTGCGTCTCCGGCGGATGAGCAGATTCAGCGCTATCCAATCGATCGAAAAAACGGATCAATGTCGGATTGATTCTCTTAAGCAACACATTCGTGAGCATGAGACACAACAAAAAAAAAAAAAACTTGTTTCATCTTTGAAATTCGACAAGCCCAACAATAAAAAAAGGTATTTATTCATAGCACAATTATGTATTTCTCCTTGAACTCTTAAACCTCATTGGAAACAACTATAATCGTTCTTTTATTTATTTCTCATTCGGAGATGAATTTTTGACCTTCTATGTAGTTTTTGTTTACTTGTTTTCGTGGTACAACGTCGGAGGGCTAGGTTTTGAATTTCATTATTTTCCGCAATGGAAATAGACATACAATTGACAAGAAAGTAAAGCATTTCGATATTTTTTTTCTTCTGTGTTATTAATATTAGAATCTACTTTTGCAGTTAAATGAATAAATGAATAAATGAAAACTCTTAAAAATTGTACTTTTGATAGATTACTAACAATATTTCTTTAATGAAACATCAACATTTTATCAAATCACCCAAGACTTTCAAGATTATGTATGGCCATAATCCTAGATTAATTCGAGAGTCTACAGATCCTTTACTGCAATAAAACGTTCAAATTTTGAGTCGGCTGTAAATGCGAACTCACTCTCCGTTCACTTTAGGACCTCTTGATTTAAACATCTTCGCTTCATATGTAGACTTCCTATTCGCCACCATAAGTCTTGGAAACATCGTTGGGAATGCATCCAACGACAGGTGAGTTTCGTTGATGTTGGTATTAAATAAAAAACTACACCAAAAGTCATCGTTCTTTTCAAAAATATTTATTTTATTTATTCAATTCTCATGGAGAACTGTAGCTGTAGAGGGTGAAAAATGAGCACGACCGATTTAAAAATGCCAGTAAATTACGGCATATGTATGTTAAACAGAACAAGCACCACCTGTAAAATAACCATCAAAGATTCAGTAAATACTGCCATCAAAAGAAAAATATTATTATACCAGCTGAAGCTTTCGTGTTCAAAATCAACGCAACTAGAATGCCAAAAAAGTAATATTAAGCAACGAATGTTCTAAATGTCATAAAACTCACCAATCAGACCATATAGACCCAACACTTCAGCAAAAATCAGAATCAAAATCATTCCTAACCACATAAAATTTAATAACATGTCGCAAAGAGAAATAAAACATGAATGGAGACATTTATACGTACCGACATACAAACGAGGTTGCTGAGCCGTTCCGCGCACACCGGCATCTCCAACGACTCCAACAGCAAATCCAGCTGCCAGACCACTTAATCCAACACTAAGTCCGGCTCCCAACTGAATAAATGCCGCGAAAAGGGTCATTCGGGAGCTCACTTTGAGTATTATTATTTTTCGTGTCAGATTTTGTTCGAAGTTTGTCTTTTTTAGGGATCGACACTTTCGTTAAAAGAAAAAGGGGATCTCACAGTTCCCACTGACGAGCACGGAAACGACGAGCCCATAAATACCAATAATACCAGCCTATTTTTTTAAAC
>JADGJH010000340.1:0-17713 GCA_027596945.1 Physocladia obscura
GATACACTACTGCAGAGGTGCCAACAGAATCAACAGAGAACCATTGAGAAGAAACTGGTATGTTCACTAGTTAATATGGAAACACACTTTCCTGGATCATCCTACACAAGAGCATGGCTTGCATAGTAGACTAGGGAAGAGAGTGAGAGATGCTCTGCAACATACAAGGGTTCTGAACATAAGCATGTTCATCAATAATTGTATTAGAAATCAATAGAAACATTTAGAAAATGTAGAAAAGACAAAAGACATTTGCAAGATACTATGGAGGCATCCACAGTCTCTTATACCAACAGATTTGAATATGCTGATTACCACAGCACATGTATTCATTGTTGGCACAGTCAACTTTAGTTTATTAATAAAGATATTAAGCTATTTATTAACTAAACAGTTCAGTGATTTGTCTAAAGTCAATAAAAACTAACTGAAGGAATCAAGTGCCATTCATTATAACATCAATCATTTTGAGTTATAAGCAATGACAGAAAAACCATATTTGTCTGATTTTCTCAAACATATTTTCATTCAAGAGAAAAATGATCTATTTGATATAGATTTATTTGAAATGTATGTATTTGAAATACTATTTTAAATTATTTCAAATTATTTCAAATACTGTTTCAAAGTATTTGAAATACTATTTCAAATTCAGAGGCATCTCAAGTACAAAAAAGCTATAAAGGGGCTCTGGATTTCCTCTTTGTTGTGTAGAATCTTAACAAATAAAAAACTCTCTCAACTCTCAGACTTAAAGTCTACTATCAAGCTTTTGATAAACTTACTGAAATATCAACAAATTTAATTTGTGGAACTATTAACATATTGGTTTTGCAATTTACTTTATTGTTGGTTACTTGTACCATATTTACCAATTTGTCAAATGCAATAAACAACTGATTACTGTTAGTTAGCAATCCTCAAATCAAAAAACTGCAATTTGCACTTATTCTCACCCCATTGAAATATCTGTACTGCAAATATAATCTCTCTACTTTTTTTATTGACTGTTGGTACTCTTTCATATCATTTGTTTCCTTTTTTTTATGTAGTTATTACTTTCAATAAACAATTTGTCAATAAGAATGCATTATTTGAAGAAGTGGAGCATCAACAAAAAAAACAAAACTAAAACAGACAGACAAAACATAATTATTCAAATTCAATAACAAAATACTTTTTACCAGTTTGATAGGAATTTCATACATTAGATTATGCAATAGCTGAATTGATGTTTTCTAAGTCAGTTTCATTAGAATCATATCGAGCTTCCACATCAGCTGTTGATTTCAATACTAAAGTAGAGGTAGTGAACTCCATAGCAGAAGCTGAAACTGGGTAAATCAGATACACATTTATACTCAATGTTATGAAAAGACTGAACAGCTGTTGAATCTGGTGCAGTTTTATCAGAACAAGCTTTTTTTCCTAGCAAAACTTGAGTTTACTTGACTTGTTGGCTTTGCCATGTCTGGATTTGCTGAAAGCTGTCTATTCCATTTTGAAGGGTCATTGAACATCTGAATTGAGTCTTCTGCCATTGTTCTATATGAACTTCTTTCCTGTTTTGCTTTTCCAAGTAGCCTTTTCCTTGACACAACCCATAGCAGAGGAGTCACAAAGAATCTCATTAATTTAAAATAGAGATTCCACATCATCTTGACTAACTGCTTGTTCTACAATTACTGGTAAATTTGTTGACTTTTAGTTTCCTTCTTATTTCAATACTTGTTCTTTTTTCCTGCTTGTTTCAATACTTGTTGTTTCAGCAAGAATTGTGCTTCCAATGAGCAAATTATGTTAACAACTTATCACGGGATTTCCAAGTGGTAAATAAAAATGAATCATAATTTTGCTTAAGAATTTCTTGAACAGATGATACTGAAGTGGGTGAAGTTAACCAATAATTTGGATGTGTAATATTTATCAGTGAAACAGTGGCAACAAACTCTTTGAATTTTGTTTTTACATCTGAATGCATTACTGCTTTCTTATTAGCACTTGAGTGTGATTTATAATGCTCTGTGACAAAATTGGCAGAGTTGCAGTAAACCTGTGATGCATTAGTTCTGTTTCCACCCACAATTGATGCCAAGACCATCTTGAGTAATCCAGCTTAAATATAAGATATTCTCTGCCAACTCCTTGATTTTTATCATGTAAATTTCATGAACAGTGGAATCAGATGTGGTAGTGATCATATAAGGCTGTAAAATGTCAGCTGAAGACAATCAGAAACAGTAAACAGAAATAAATGTGTTGCTCTAACAGTTGCAGCAACACTCATTTCCACCAGAAGATCATCTGTGTCTTTGAGAAGTTCAATCAAATCATTGGAATTATCAAGGCACACAATCTCAGATTTCTTGAGTTGGAAATAAGTTATCTTCATCCCCATGCAGTATACCAAGAAAGTGATTGGAATGCATCTTCAAAGTGTAGTATGAATTACACAAATAGTTGTATTTTTCAATAATGCTTGAAGAACATCAATTGAAAGTTGTGCATTTCCATGAATATGGAGTGGCTCTGAAAAATCAATGATTCTTTTAGAAGTAGGTAAATTTTTTACATAGAAGTTACCATTGTTATTTTTATTTTTATTCATCTTCTTTCCTTGTTTTTTTTTTTCATGGCAATCTACTGCTTTTGTATAGCCACTTGATTTTTGCCTGCAAGACAGCTGAAATGATCATGTAAATTGTCCATATAACCAAAAGATTTTGAAAGCCATTGGTAAATGATCAAGGGAAAACCATAATAAAACATCAAAGACACTTTAGGTGATTTTAAATTATCAATAAGCTCATTTGTTTGTGTGAGACTGTTATTCAGCAATCCAACAAGCTGTTTTTAATTGTTAAATATTGTAAAAGAAGAAAATATAAAGTAAAATAAAAAGAAAAGAAAGTAAAAAATAGCAAAATAACAAAGGAAATAATAAAATAAAAGATATTGAAAGTAAACACACAGAGTCAGAATTTATGAAATACATACCATCCTTGGTTGATATTGTGATAGAATTTATGATAAGACCACCATTTATTGTGAACTTGAAAGAAACACTTACATTCTTCTGCACAGTGGAATGGCTTCTTGCCAGGGGAATGTTCAGAGCACTTTGAGAATCACAGGAATGTGGTTTTTGCCAACATCTTTGGACCTTATGAGCAGCACAGAGTGTTTGTTTTCATATAGGTGGCATTTTTTTTTGTTTTGACCAAAAGTCGAAATTGAAACAAATAACTAAATAATTCATATAAAATCAACAAATATAGTCAGCTGAAAATTAATGCACAAATTTGTGCATATATACTTAAATAATATGCCCAAATTTGAAATGGCTCAAAAACTAAAAAATTGAGAAACTAGATAGGTTTTGAAAATAAATTATACTTTTCGTAGTATTGAAAGATCAAATAGAGTCAGCTCAAATTGCATGCACAGATTGATTAAAATCTTTTTTATCTTTAAATTGAACTAAAAATGGCTGAATTTGATGTTGATCTGAAGGACTAGATACACTTTGAGTATTTGGGTGACAAAACAAAATTTGTCCACTTTTTCTGCCCCTTTTGAAATCCTGACAGCATCACCCTCCCCCTGCCAAACTGCAATATCACCTTTTTTTTTGTGGTAATCTATTTGAACAGAAAATTAATAAAAAATGCAAATAGTCATTTTTACTACAATTTACAAACTATATAGCATGCTTTCCAATTTGAGTGATTAGGGCTTCAGCAACATTGTAAGTAATTGAGACTGCAGTTGATTCTGCAACTCTAAATTTGTCACCAATCACTGTGAACAAATTTCCACTAGTTCTAGCAATCACAAGGATAGACAGGATTTATTTTTAAGCTCTTTAAATAATAATAAATGTTGTTGACTGGTTATATCATTTACAAAATGCCATGATATTTTGCAGCATAAATACTCCAGTGTGCAACAGTATCCATTAGAATTTCTTTCCAGTATTTGTCAAAGTCAAAAATAAAATAAAAATTAAAAATTAAAAATTAAAAAATAAATAAAAAAGCCATTAAAACAAAAACTTCTGCTGGCTAAAACCAACGCTACTATCAAGCCCTTAGCTTTAACCTCAAAAACCAACAGTTATGAGTTACTTTCAACTCAAACCAGATCCAAACACAGCAGCAACATGTCTATCTGTACTTGCTAGACAAGTTCTCCTTAATACACCAGTATACCAATATCAACAGTTTATATCATACCAATGATAAAAATGTAACTGCAATAGAGGACAGCAGTGTAGCTGGTACTTTTTGTTCAAGCTTTTAAGGTAAAATTAAATATTTAGTGTGAAAAAATAACTCCACATATAAATGTGACTAAAATTCACTAAAATTACTAATGGATGACAATCTAAAGTAAATTTTATTCAAACAAGATACATTATCAAGATGAGGTAAGATTGAAGGTTCATAGAAAAGGGGAACGATGCATAAGTGATAAATGCTATAAAAAACAAACAAAAAGGTAAACTCCCTATTAACTCAGGGACTTGTTTGACTTTGTTTTGACTTCAATTTGTTCAACCCAGCCACAAACTTTTGCCGGTCATTCGCATCATTAATTTCGAGGGCGTTCAAGAGAGAACTGGGGTCAAGAGATATTAAAACCTGTCCATTAATTTCATGTTCTAATTTTTTTTCTTTCTTTTAATCGAGATAGATAGATGCGTTGTTAAATAAATTTTTTACCATGAACTAAGTGCTCAGTTTTCACATTCCCGCCATGCCAGAAAATCCAAGAGGAAACTTCATCTAATGACCACAGCAGTGGTATGGGGGATAGGCCCAGCTCCGAGCCAGAAAACAGATTACGGGCTAAAGAATTGCTTGGAGTGGAGGCAGCGACAATAAAAGAATGATTAAGAGTAATACCAGTAGTGGGACTTGTGATGTTTGCGCTGACGTTTGAACCGACGTTTGAAGGCGGCGATGGATGGGTGTAGCGCAGTAGAGATCTGTCGCGAAAGAGGGGTCCCGAGGGAAATACAGTGTCAATAACGTATTTGGGAGCCGGGGAAAGAGATTGGGGAAGTGGGGCGGCATTGATTGAATTGGTGGCGGCAAGGCGGCGGCGACGGCGCAGGAAGAAGGAGACGGCGAGGAGAAGCGCGACGACAATAACGACCACGGCAACAACGGCGCCGGCAATCACACTGGAGCTGGGGCCCGTGGCGGTGGAACTGGTTGTGTCAGTGGCAGTCGTGTTGTTGGTGTTGGCGCTTGTTCCGTTCACAGAGTCGGATAGAGACAAAGGCACGGACATAGACACGGACGCAGAGTTCGACAGCTTCACGGCCAGACGGTTGACGTCTTGGGGCCCCGCCACACACGAGTTGTTGGTCGGCCCCAGTGCGTAAGCCTCAACCTCCTCACCAGTCGTGCATGCCAGATCCGAGTACCGCGTTGTCGAGAGCAGCGTGCCGTCATTACCCGTTAGCTCTACGCTGAATGACCGGATCGTTGTTCCGGCAATCGCAAACCGCACGCACCCACCGAGCGCGTAGTGTACCGTGCGATTAATGCTACCCGTGCACAATGTGTCCGACCAGTCAAAGTATGTCACGGCCGCAAATCCGGTTCTTATTGCTGCCGCCCCCAAGTATGTCGCGCTGCCGTTGCGTATCTCCGCTCCTGGCGCACTCTGACATGACGACCATCTGTAGCTGCCATACGCGTCGCTGCTACACACAAGGGCTGAATTCGCATCTGTATTCGTATTCGTGTCATTGTTGCATGCGTCACTTGATACTGCCTCAAACTGCACCAGGCTTACGTTGCCTGTGCATCCCACCCCAGAATACCGTTCTTCAATTGTGTACCACTCCATCCTAGCTGAAATTAAAAAAAATTTGAAAAACGAACTGCTTTTTTTGAAAAATGCGAAGCACTAAAAAGCAAAGCAACTGTGTATGACAGAAATGGAACAGATCAAACAACAGGTCCATAAACCCATTGAGAGCAGTACAAGCTCGCGCAAAGTTCTTGTTTTGAGTATATTCATCCTTGCAGTCACCATCCTATGGCTTTTACTGGTCTCAAATAATTCAATGAGATCTATTAATCCATTTTTTGTAAGTATTTTGGTAGTGCTGCTGCTGCTGCTACTGTTCTTGCTATGGTCGCCGTCACTGCTGCTGCTGTTGCTGCTGCTACTGTCACTATCTTCAGAATCCCTGAGGATCAGTGCCATCTATTCATCTTCCTCTGCTTCTAAGACTTCTTGCTGAAGAAAATGTTCCAGTTGTTTGAAAAGCAGGCACAGGCACTGAGAGTTAGCCTGTACAGTGCTGTTGATAACTTGCTTTCAAACAAAAAAAAAAAGCAAGTATATTGTAATATTATTTAACTTTGAGTGTCTTTTTTGTATTTCAGAAAAAATCAACAAGAAAAAGCATGTTTTTTCGGTCCAAAAATGCATGTATTTTTTTTGTCAAATTTTTTAACTTTGTGCATCCCTATTGAAAGTAAAAATTTTCTAGAAAAAAGTGTATATTTTTTATAGCCAATTTCTAATTTCCATAGCCTTTCATGAACTACTTGGTTGAGCCATTTCCATAAATGCAGGGTAATGCCCTACCTGTGCTTCATTTAAAAAAGATAACAGTTATTAAGTAAAGAATTCAATAAGCCATGATCACTGAATAGTGGTACTTCCTGTGAACTGTCATTTTCTTCCTTTGTCAACTTTAAATTGGGTAATTCAGCAACCAATGTTGAATCCTGCTGGAGTAGATTCATTTGAACTTGTGAAATTAGAACAATAAAGTATAATTTTAGTTTGAGTCTTATATTTATTTCCAAGAATAGAACTTCTTTAAATGCCCAATTCCATGCCTCAAAATGAAACCTTTGTGCCTCAATATTGATTATAAACCAATTTATCAGCAAAAAAAATTATTCAAATGTGAAAGACAAAGTTAGAACATTTAAATCTTGAATTTTACTGTGAATGAAATAAAATTTATATCCTTTTACAGTATCTAATAAATAATATTTCTATTTTCAATTCTACATCAACTATTATTTAACATATATTCAACTTGTATAATATAATTTGTTTCTAAATCTAACAACTGATTGTTGCAACAAGATGATAGATTTTTATTGAATTGTTGTCACTATAGCAGAAAAGGAACCAACAGTTTTTATGCATTTTCCAGTATCTTGGTGACACCTTGGCTTGATTGTGTTAAAGGATAAAAAGATTCAAGCTGCATCAAGAGATGAATTCACTCTTTATTGAAAGCAATTGCTCAATTTGCTTAAAAATTAAAGAAACAAAATGGTGTTCCTGTCATTAAGTGAAAGCTTTTGTAATACAAAAATGTTTTGTATGGGGAAATCTAGAATAAAGAAAAAGAGAATTCTGCTAAAAACCAAATAACTTCCCTGTTGCTGTCAACTACAAATTTATTCTGTCATTTTTTTGGTTTTGTTCAGTGTGCTATCAAATTTGTCTAAGACCCTTGCTTGTTGGATCCATCCATAGTTGTTTGGATCAGCTTCTGCAATGATTCAAATGGATGATGTTGGAGAATACATTCAAAATGATGCAACCAAACCATTTGTAAGTGTGGCAGACAGAACCGTGAAGCCAATATTTTTCTTGACAGCAAGAGATACAGGAAAAAATATTCTTGTATGTGCAACTTTTATCAGGAATCAAAAGTTTGATTACCTTCAGTTTGCTGTTTTGCTCCAGGGCAATCACTGTACTGCTGATATGTAAATCTGACAGTTGCTCAAACCAAGAACAAATTGAGCAAACTGCCCTTGTAGAACTCAAAATTGAGAAAACCAGTACCAAAAAATAGAATCAAATCAATCTGCACTTGCACCTCAAACATTACAAGTTTGACTAGCACTTGCTGGATATACACAACTGCAGTGATATGGCATGTGGGTGTACTGAAACCATTTGGTGGCCTTATTCCACCTATAGTTGATGGATATGACACAAGTGCATTTTCAATCCATTCCAACCTCATATCCTTTCCCCTACAGATGCATCAGCTTTTTGCAATCATGACAAATATTTACCATCAATGTCAACGGAAAAACATGAATGCTGAAAATGATGCTCACAAAACACAAAACAAGGACTGTAAAGCAAGCAATTCAACTTGATCATCAGCTTCCAGCTATAGTGGACCTATTGACAATATTTCCACTAATTTTGAACAAACATTTGTTTCTTTAAAAAACACAGAATATCCATTCAAAAGTGAGCACCAAGGCAATAATTTTTTGTCAATTTCCACTCGTTTCCAGATTCTGCCACAAACACTGGGATTTGCATAAAACCATGAGAGTTTTAAATATTTTATTGCTCTTTAAAAATGTTTTAATCTGTTTTTTTTTTGTTTTTTTTACCCCTACTTCAGCGGTTTATAATTCCTGTTCATTCCTGACTCAGTATTGATACGTTCACGAGCATCGACACGTTTGCGGACAATTTCGGACTCATGTTGTGCCAAATTCGCCGCCATCGGTAGACAAATGACAGTCAATACAGCTGTAAAACCCCGGAAGCATAAACCAGCAACACAACTGTTAACAAGATACAAAATTCCCTCCAGCTCCTTCAACTGAGACATGAAAATTACCCCGCATGCAACAGTCGATATCGTGGACAAAATAAAAGCACAAGAAATCAATGGAAAGCAAACTTCAGGTTTGGCCAGTGTATGATGACCATGAAGAAACCACACGTGTCGAACGCCGTTTCGCCAAACGTCTGTTTATTCAAATTTTTGGACGATAGTTGATATCGTCTTTGTAAAATCGAATCTCTTTATTTGGCAACAGGATGTTCCCGTATTCTAGTGTCAAAACAAAACCCTCTATAATTCGCTTGCTGTCACATATGGAATAAAGCTACTCCTCTCTCCACAAAGGTTGGCGATTTTCAGTTAAGTATATGTGAAATTTAACTTCATTCTTCTAAGGTAAAATTCTGGTACTATCAAGATAATTCTATTTTTTTTTATTTAAAAAGTGAGTATTGTTGGTTGTTTTTGTTGAAATTTGTGAAAAGAAGACTGAAAACAACTGACTGTAAAAAAAAATAATATATATATATTTTAAAAAAATAAAATTACAAAAGCCTATCAAGCGCCTTTGTGCTTATACTTGAGTTTGTCGAGATTTGTAACACTTCCCTCCAAATCTTTGATTGAAGACAATAGCCAACCCACCAACAACAAAAATGCAAAAGGTCCCAAATAGAGGAAATGCAAATATTGCGCCACGTTTAGATGAATATGAGAATAAACTTGAATTCTACCGTTAACGCTACCAATAAGCAGTGAAAGGAATCCTACAATTGGAATAAGCGATATAAAACCAGCACCAGCCACCAGCTTCTCAAATGTGGTTTTTGTTGCCATATTATGCCACTGCCACGGTGAATGTGTGGATAAGGTCACACTGTCTTTTTGTTCGTGTTCCAGCCCCTCGATTCCGGCCGCAAGATTTTGTTCAAACCAAAGCACTGACACAACAACTGATACAGATGATACTATCGAAATTAGCGCTTGGAATGGTGACTGTCCAATGTGTATGAACGCATAAGCAGCGTACCTGTTTTTTTATTATTTTATTTTATTTTTTTAAATCATGGATTTGTAACAACCGACTCACCCAGCTGCTGCCAGTGTTGCAATGATACGAAGAAAAATGGTAGTTTCTTTCATTGATTGATCGCTTCGAGACTTTAAATCATGAATTACTTCATCTTGTTCTAAAGTTGTTTTTGTTTGCCATTATCAATTCGATTTGTTTTCCATTCGCAATGCATGAATATTAGTCTATCAATTGGTATTACGTTCTTCGTTTAGGATTTCTCGGTCTTTGCTGTCACTGCTTTCGTCTTCCTTGTAAACGAATCCACGTCGCTTTTGCATCATAATTGTTTTTTTCAAAAAAATCTGAATATCCAAATCATCTTCACTGAACACTGTTTATTTGCCTCGATTTTCGATTCACTTGGCTTCTTATAAAGATTGAATGAGTCTTGCACAAGTTACTGTTTGATTTGCCCGATCATGTCCAATAAATGCGTGAGTTTTGTAATGTGGGGATATTCAGCCAGGGGCCTCCCAATGTTCATGGAAAAGTTGCTATAATTTTTAGCTCCAGAAAGATAATGGCAATCTGCAGGCAGTATAAAATTTTGTTCACTCTTTGCTGTTCTTCACAATAAAAGATTGGGAGAAATTTAATAGAAAAGTAATTGCAATTTATTTTTTCTTGTGACTACATGAAGTTCCATAGCATGGCTGCTGTGAATGGAATTACTTTTACTTGGATTGTTGTTTAATTTTAATAAATTTAAGACAGAGATATTATCTACTGGAGCCTTTGCTCAGTTCAACAAAGCGACCAACCTTTTCAAAAAGACCCTCACTCTTATCTAACTTATATTTACAAGCATCCTCAACAGTCCAACAATTTTTTGCATTGCAAGAGACTAAATCTTTGCAGCAATCGCTTCCACTATATTACGTTCCGCAAATATAATAGAACCCTCTTCTCTTTGCGGCAGTTTTCTAAATGTCTTGGCAGTCAATGTTAGCTTGAAACGAAATTTTTTCGCATTTCTGAGTTGTCAATACTCTGAATGGACAATAAAGATTTTCGAAAAAAAAAAAGGAATTTAATGGGCGATCGTGATGGTAAGATCTCCCACCACCCAATCAGCCATACATTCCCAATGTCATTATTCACATCCTCTCGATGGCTACTTTTTCTTTAAAGACTTGGAAAATAAAAAGTGACACGACTGTCTCTCGTGAATGGAGGGAAAAAAAAAAAAATTTCACTGACGGCACATTTTTGAACACAAACAGATGCTGAAACCGAGAATACTGGCGCCTATAAAAATCCGAACAGCAGTGGCAATGACGATGAAATAATTGACGACACGAATAATAATGCTGTTTACTCGCTTGCCGTCGAAAAGTTTGGTGAAGACGGTGCGGAAACTTCGAACGACACCAACAGCGACATTGACGAAGACGAAAGACAGGATAATTACAAAAACGATGACGAAAGTGGTAGTAGTGACGACGGAGATAAAAATCATGAAGATGATGGCGATGACGACAATGACGAACACAATGATGCTAACAACGATAATCATCCTGTTACTGGCAGCTCAGAATCAACAACAAAACACGCTTCATTCCAAATATCCCATCGTATTTCTGTCTCATATAACGACGATAGCGACAGCGAAAGTAATAATAAGGATGTAAACACGGCCCAGCAGCAGAAAGAATCTGCCGATTCAGATTCAGATATTCCCGACAAAGGCACCCCAATAATGGCTGGCAAAAGGAAATCTCTTGTTTTGATTAGAGATACAGAAGACGATAATTTGACTGAGGAGGAGAAAATGTATTTTTCTGGGCTTTTCAGTATCCAATCATCGCCGATATTTAAAGCTCTGGATTCTTTAACTGAAAATAGTAATATTCAGGACTCTGTGTAACTTCTTTTTTTTTTTTTTTTTCATTTTGTTAAATAGTTGAACTTACTCATTTATCTCTATGTTTATTTTCTTGTTTGTTTTTTATTTTTCTTTTTGTGGTAGAGTCGTTGATCTCAAAGAAAAAGTTCGGTCTTTACATTCATATTTACTTGCTTTTGGTGACTACGACAAGACTTTGTCGAAAAAAACGCGGAATCTCGCCCAAGAAGTTTCGAATCAGCGGATGGAGATTGACCGGGGTGATAGTAAGCAGTTCCAAAATAATGCCGAAATTGGAAATTTAAGGCGAGAACTTGTTAAGGTTTGTGTGTGTGTGTGTGTGCGGATTAGAATCCCCCCTTTTTTTTTTCAATAACAAATTTAAAAAACAGCTTGAAAATGAGGTTAATCTCTCTTTGCAAAGAGAAAAAAGACTCGCTGCGGATATCAGTGAATCACTCAGTCAAAAATCTGTCCTCAATACCGACATTGAAGAAATTCGAAAACACAAGGCTGATATGCTGGAGCCTCAGCTAATTGCATCAATCAAAGAGTTGAAGGTTTTGTAAGCGTTCTTTTTTTTTATTTTAAATATTTTTATTTCATCTCAATTTTGTTTCTTTCAACCCTGCCCCGCAGCTCGATATTTCTCAAAGACGACATCAAGTTGAAAATCTCGAAAAGGATTTGGAAGAAAAAGAAATCACCTATGAAATCGTTTTGGGCGAAAAAGATCGTCTTGAAATTGAAAAAGAAAAACATGCTGCTGCACTTGCTCGAGCAACTGAAATGCCGCAAAAAATCATGTAAAATATTATTTATATACTGGAGTGCATTTCATATTGTAATCACGTTTCTATTAACCAAGCAATATGTATACAATATAAAAACTATTCAGGAAGCAATCTGAGATCCTGCGAGATGCCATATCATCGCTTGTGATTGAAAATGTCAAACAAAATACTCTTGCACAACAGCTTGACAGAGAAATTGAACATTTGGCGCGGAATAAAATGGTTAACATGATTTAATTTTTTCTTTTATTAAAATATTTTCTGTTTTTACAAATTTCAAATTTTCAGGAATACGAAGAAATCAAGCTGAATCAAGCGACAGAATATGAAGAGCGACGAGCTGAAATTATCGAAATGGAACGAAATTGTGACGAAATATTTAAAGACCACGAAATTGCAAAAGAACAGTTGTCAATACAACGCGCAGATCGTGTACGGCTAGAAATTTCGATACGAAACGCAGTAACAACCGTAAGAAGAAGAAGAAGAAAAAAAAGAAAAGAAAGAAAAAAAGAGGACATTTCCTGTTTAATATTATTTCCTCAGAACCACAAAGATCACGACATATTGCTTCGCGCAGTTCGCGAAAAAGAGATCCAATTAAAGTTGCACCGCCGACTCGAAACGACTGTCAATAATGTGAAAATGTCTGGCCCAATGATCCGCAAGCAACTCGACGATTTCGGGCGCGAATTAGAAATGCTGCAGCGAGAAGATCGGTTCCAAAAAAAAAGGATGGTTGAAATGAAGAAATTGATTGACGTTGGGCTGTATAAATACTTGAAGTTGAGTGGATCCGAGAAGGAGGAAAACGATAAAATGGCAGCTCAGCTGGAGTTGAATCGGAGGATGGAAAAGGAGCTTGAGGTTGTTGCGGAACGAAGAGCTGCTTTGGCGCGGCAAATTGAGGCTTTAACTGGAGAACGAGATATTAAAGCAAGTTTTATTTATTTAAAAAAGTTTGACTTAATTTTTAGTTTGTTTTTTATATATACTTTTATTGGGAGAAATTATAATTATTTTTCTATAGAGTCGAGATCTCGTTCGAATTCAGAATAAGTATAGGCTTATAAAAGACGACCTTCAAACCAAAGATTTGGCCATTTCCGAAGCCGCAAACAAGTGCGAAGAGCCTGTAGCCCGCTTGAAAGAGTTTAGTGCTTTGTATGATATTGTCAAGAATGAGAGAAACAAATATGTTAAGTTTCTTGCAAATTATTATTATTATCCCTTTTTAATCTCTCTTTCTCTATCTCTGGTTGTCTCTCTGTTTTTTATTACTATTTTTTTGTTCATATATATATATTTTTTTTTTCTGTATTCAGGTGAATCAAATACAAGCCACTGCACAACGAGCTGCCGAAATGAAAGAAAAAATTAAAATACTCTCAAATGAAGTTGAAATTTTGAGGCATGAAATCACAAATAAAGATCATGAACTGACAGTATGTAAACTTTTTTTTTTTTTTTTTTTTTTGGAAAAAAAAAAAAAAAAAAAGAAAAAGATTTATCAAAAGCTCCGACTTAATGATGATAAAAGACATAATACAATGGCCATGCCCCAAATGCATAGTTACTATTGAAAACAAGACTCCGTTTTGAATGAGATTTTCTTCAAAAAATTGGAACACAAGATTTTCCTGGTTCCCAAAATCTGTGCAACATTTTTTAGACTTACAACCAATTGTATCAAACTGCGGATGATAATTCGTCAAATATTTGAAAAAGATAATGATATGCTTCGGTGGAACAAAGCCTTCTTATTTGTGATTGACTTCCTTTGAAAAGAAATCTACAATTTTCCTTTTTTTCTAAAAATCGTTGCTGGAAAAAATCGACGACAGAAAAAATCGGTGAGCAAAGGCAGCCCCAACCCAGGCGCACCCGCCAATACTCCCGCCTCTCCCTCAGTGCTCGCTAGTTGATCGGGAACATGTTAAGTTTGGCCGCTGGGGCTGTTTGGCGCTTCAAATATTTCGGCTGGACGAAGCGCTTAACTCTCAACCCCCAAAAAAATCTACAATTTTCCGTCGCTGTATAAATTTCTGCGATTTATTGTATATGAGGGTACCGGTAGAGTGCTGGTTTGTGCCTTGATGGATTGGTTTGTTGCGCTGGGATTGGCAAGTGGAAGCACAAGGAAGTGATTTCGGGAAGAGTGTCTTTTCTTCGTGATTGTTCTCATCCTTAAACTTGGTTCCCAACTGACGCTGGTTTGTTTACTCAATACAGTATTGCTTCCGAAATGCAAAATATCAACAATAGTGACGCTGCGTCGCATTTGAATCTTTGGTTTGCTCAGGGTTCCCACCACGCCCAGTCACATCCGCAAGGCGTGGATTCACAGCAGCTTCCAGCCCCGCAACAGCATCAGCAAGTCGGCGTGATGGGCCCAGCTCCTGGAAATGGCTCTCCGTATGGCGGTGAGCATCCCTTTTTGGGTTTCAAATCCACCCGACCCACCCCTGTTTCAAAGTAATTATTCATTATGGATACAACAAATTGAAGGCCATAGCCAAATGCAGCATCCCTCTCAGACACATCAACAACCGCAGCAGCACCACCATCAACACCAGCAGTTGCAACAGCCACTATCTCAGCCACAGCCCCCTATCCATCCACAACAGCAACACTACAACTCCCAACCTCCGCACTACCAGCATCAACAGCAACATATCCAAGAACCGTTGCACCACCAGTCTGTTTTGCCTCCACCACCCCAACAGCATCAACCACACCAGCATTCTCAACAGCAGCAAGAATATTACTCAAATCCTATTTCCCAGTTTCCTGTTGACTCTCATCATCAATACTACTCGCACCCGCCGCCGCAACATCAGCCACATTATGGGGATATTCAACAATATCAACAGATGAATCCAGGCTCGTTACAGTATGCACCAGCAGAGGCTTTATATGCGGCTGCTAATCAAGATGCTAATTTGGGTATCGTCGGGAGTGACAACACCGAAATTACTCAAGCTCCTGCTTCAAGCAAGGTAAAGAAATCTGCAGCGAAAAAAAAGGTTGCAAAGAGAATTGATCCGTATGGAAATGGCGCCGCGGATGGTGAACCTGTCGCAGTGAACAATGACGGGGTAATCTTTTTTCTCTTAATATTTTAAACGACTAAAATTCTTACTTTGTAGAGTATCCCATTGTCACGTGCAGCTTTCAAAACTGTGTGTAAGTATTGTTGTATGAAACGCGACGAAAATCCAAACTACCAGGTTCAGCCAGTTTTTGAAGTTTTGCCAAGCATCTTCTCACTAATTCACAAACAAATAGATGGGAGTATTTCACAAAGGAAAGTGCACAAATGCTTTGGATCCTGAGCATGGAAGTCGATGGCTCAGTTTGCGTTGCAAATCATGTAGCAAAGATGTTTGCACAAGTAGTGAGATTTACAAACGGCACCAATGCCCTCCTGGTTATCCTTCTCCCATGGTAAATATATCGTAAATTAAATCAGTGCTTTACTAACCTGCGAAAAATATCATTCAACAGCCTGGAAAGTCATACCGCACACATCGCCGCAAAAAGGAAGACGATGGCGATGCGGATGAAATCGATCAATACTGGACGGATCCTAATTCCGTTAATGCAAATTTGGTTGGCGGCAGCGCTAATGGCGGCCCATCTGGAGTGGCTAATGTTGTCGACCCTTACGGTGGTCATATGAATCAGGCCCAAAATGGTCAACCTGGTGTTGTTGGACCTGAGTACGGTGGGCATCCTGTAGGTAATGAGTATGGAGGAGGCCATCATGTCTCGAATGAGTATGGTGGGCATGTGGCTGTTGGAAATGAGTATGGCGCACCAGGGGGCGGTCAGTACATGGGCAATCCAGTTGTTACTGAATACGTTGGCAATGGTTCTGCAAATGTGTATGGAGGAGGCCCGGTGAACGCTGACCCTTCTTATGGAGAAGGCTCATATGGAGATAATTCTGCGTATCAAACTTCCTTGGATGTTCTTTCTCAACTCGCTGGAACGCAGCACTGAATATTCAAGTCTTCTTTTACATGTTGCTTTTTTTTCTTTTTTTTCTTTCTTTCTTTCTCCTCCTTATTTTCAAAGCTCTTGATATCGGCTTGACTGCACATTTCTTCATGTTTCCTGGGTTACATTTTCTTATTTGTGTTCGTTCTCAAATTCTTCTTTAAAGGCTTCGAAACTGAAGATTCTATCAAAGCTGACAATGTGGGCCAAGCAAACACAAATTATTTGGCGCAAAAAGAAGTAGCGTTGGAAATGGGTGAAGTTCATGGCTCTGGTTGGAGAGGAGTTTGAATTTTGCGCGGTTTATTTTTTCTTCAAATTTTTTTTTTGTTTCAATTTTTTTTTTTTTTTTTTAATTTAACCTTTTTGCTTTTCAGTTCCTGCGTATGATTTTTTTGTTTTGTTTCTGTGCTTGCTTCAGCTCAGTATTTTTCCGGAAACTCATTAAAATTGCAGACCCTTGATTGTTTGTCTATAAATTTGATTGTAAAGACATGTCATATAGTCTACCAAATTCCTTCTGCAGAATCAAAGAAAAAGAATCTAAACGCGAATCATCAGTTATGAAATAGAAACATTATCATTAGTTTGGACGGTATGTACTGGAGTCATATCACACAACAATAAATGCTTAATCTTTGACACCTTGAATGAATTAATCTCCCACTTCTCATACATACTTTTCATTTTGCAGTGAGACTCAGATAATTTTTTTCCTGTTCAAAAAAAGCTGCAAATTTGATTATTTGTTTTGATTGCAAAATTTTTTTTGTCGTTTTGCTACAGCATTTTGCTTGTTGTCATTTTTTTTAATAACTGTTTTAAATTTCTTTCTTCCTTTTCTTTTTTGCTAACAGATCGCATAGCATGCATATTTATATATCGTAGATCCTTTTTTTGTTGTTTTTGTTCTTTTTTTTCTTTTCCGTTTGTTTGGTGGCTTGTCAAATCAATTTGTCTTCATTTTTGTTTCTATTTGTTGGGATTGGGAAACAGCATGGGGAGTTTTCTGCTTCAACAGGCTTCACGAGCATTGTGCTCAAAGTTTTGCGTGCAATTCCTGTTTTGGCTGTGTCAGGAAACGCACACAAGGATTCATCAATCAAAAATTGAGTGCCCCCTTTTTCGGCTTTTTTTCCTCCAATTTTTGAATTTTTCGCTCTCTTTTGCAAAATATATAGAAAAAAATATTGAGCGCAAACTAAGAATGCATACGAAAAAAGGTAATCGACTACCCGTTCAATCTGCTCGAATGCATTATTTTGCAGGTTTTTTTTTTTTTTTTAAGATTAGGCTTGACCCCCCACCCAGATGTTTTAAAAAAAAATAAAAATTTAAAAATAAACAAATAAAAAAAAATTAGAGAAGACAAAAAAAAAAAACAATTGGTATTATTATTTTTCCAATAT
>JADGJH010000341.1:5259-20585 GCA_027596945.1 Physocladia obscura
GAAGTCATGATAAAGGGGGTCTGTCCGATTTTTTTTTCGTGTGAGACTCCTTTTCGATTTGAAACTGACTATTCGGAAATAATATATATATATTAACCTTGCCATTTCTTTCCGCCCTCGTAATTCTCTTCGATACTCGCTGCGGTTGCTACATAGAGGTTGTCGTTCGTGGGATCGTTTGTGACATTCAATACCGGCCGCCTAACGGAGCTAGAAGGATATATAATAGAGTAGAACGTAGTAATAGAGGAGTTATTGTGATGATTATTATTATCCAGTTTATTGTGATGATTATGGGGAATAAAATGGAAACAGTTCCAAAGGATCATCTTTGACCTCCCCACTATAGCACACTACAGAAGTGTCTACCCCTCACTCAAATTTTAATGGTCCCCACACGCCCTCACATTCTTTTAATATCGTTGCTCATGCTCGAAGCTTCCGATAAATACGTTGGAATGAATTATTTCTTTCATAAAAACTTTTTTTCATTTAATACTAGAATAAGAAGGATGTCATTGCAACTAATTTATTTTATTTTATTTTTGCTTTTTTTTGGGTTCAACTTTTGCAAGTTGCTGTATACTCATCAAAGAGATTTTTGTTGGATCTTACATCCAATACACAGTCCAAAATTTTTGCAATTAGCGCAACACAGCTATTTATTACTTAACCTCCATCACGTAATGCATCAGGCTTGACCAAAGACTCCGCGAAACTGTTTTTGATCCTTATCAGCCAAATGAAAAATGAGCCTTCTTCCTTTTTGCAATTTCGTTTTGCCTCTTTTCTGATGTATCTTTAAGCTTTTTATTTCTCTTTTTTTGCTTTTTCATTTTCTTGTTTTGTTATGCTTTAATTCTTCACCAGAATAAACTTTTGACTCATCAAACACGCGTTTAGCCTTGATGCTAACTTTTTATACTTGAGCCATTATGTTTATTCAGAATAAATTTTTTTATTGACTCTACAGATTTATCTGTATTATCGTGAGCGGCAAGACCTTCTACAATATTGTCACGTGCCTAATCGAAAACTTTTTTTGCATCAAAAGGAAACAACCCACGGTTTGCCAAGAAGCAACAATAGCAATTTTCGAAATATCTACATGAATATCTAAAGCTGTTTTTAATAGCTCTGGACGAAGTGGCAAGCTTGGTCATTTTTCGATGAAAATTTGCCGAAATTTTTTGTTTTAAAACAACGGTTGTAGAAAATGGACTGTGTTTGCAGGAAGATTAAACAATTTGATTTTTTTTTCCGACAAAGTTTCAACAAAATTGTCAGATCCTCAAACGTGGCCTGTGCTTCATCAACGGCCGGGAAGTCCAGCCTGGATAAGCTTTTGACCAAACATCCAAGAACTTTCCAAGCATTGAAATCTATTGCTTTTCAGTAAGATATCCATTTTTACTTGAGGCAAAGTATACTGGCACAGTGCCATGACGAGTTTTCTTGGTGGGTTCAAGAGAAAAATTAAATTTTTTGAAATCAAACTGCATGATGAAATCCACGATATGTTCACCTGCAGTAAAAATAAATGAAATAATAACTGCATGGCCGCCGCGCTCACCACTAATTCATTCCAAAGTATTTATCCGGAGCTTCAAGCATGAGAAAATAGTGTTTTGTTCACAAGGAAAAATTTGTTTGAACGGAAAATTGTTTGAATGGAAAAAATTGAACGGAAAAAATTGTGAACTCAAATTTTCCTGTGAATTTCCTCACAAATGACACTGTTCTCAGAGAAGTTGACGAATGCCCGCAATAACGTGTATCAGATCTCTGCCAGGGCCTCTGAATCGGAAAGGAAACTCCGTGAATTCTTAAAAAAGCGTCGTCTGTGGTGGGGCGGCGTACTCACTGCATTGATCTGCTTCGTGCTGGCAGTGCTGATGGTGGTTATGTCCAAAGTCGCCTTACCACTCGAGTTTTTCACATATGGGACAGCGTCGTCAATGTTGACAGGAGGCGCCGCGATTGCGATGGTCGCAGCGGCCAAAGTGATCTGGAGTGGGTGGTTGTCATGCAGACTTAGGACGGATCAAGGAATTTACCAGTCGGAATTCACTGCATACGCGGCCATCTGCGGTGATCTCCCAAGTCCATTACGTACCGAATTCGGTTTACAGGTATTCGGCTTCTGGCTCCTCAGAATATTCTTTGAAGCAGCGCAGACCATTTTGATTGCAGTGTTTCCTCTTTGGACAACTGTTGGTACAACCAGTGTGTCAACCAGTACTGTGCCAATTGCGATCAACGCTGTGGGTGGGTGCAACGGGCTCTATTGTTCAATGATCTCAAATGACTACTTTGTCAACGTGACCAAGAGCTCGTGGGGCACCATGAACTATCAGTTTGCGGCAAAAGGCGCAAATGGGACTATGATTATGCCTATGTGGCCGGAATTCGCTACGCTTGACAAGTATGCGCCAGCATTGGATTACTCCCAAGCTGAGGCAACTGTTGGCGGTGGATACGCGGTGCAATATATTCCCAGTTGTAATGTCACTGTCATCAATGCACAGTCATTGTTCTCCAATTCTCAGGCTGGACTTCAATATTCAGACGATACACAGACGTCAATGAAGACATCAGGCACTTACAGTGGTAACTCTGTCATGCACACGCTTGAACTGTTGTACATGAACACCCAACCGCCACTCTATACAAAATGCAGTTCAGTCGCGAACATAGTTAAAGTTAATACTACATGGAGGTATGATGGGGAACTTACAACATTAGTGTCGGCAACAACAACTGAATACACTGATGGAGTGTGGGATAATAGTGTGCTCACACCGGGCCCACTGCTAAACTTGACCTTCATGAATGTAATTGAATGGTACCTTGCCAACGATGTTGTAACTAGCAGCCCGCAAGATCAAGTGCTCAAGACCTATAACATATTCAACTCCTATGTTCAAACCCTCATTATGAGATCTGCCAATGGACAAGCTACAATTAATGTCCAACTTGTTGCCAATGAAACCTCCACAGTCAAACAAGTTCAAAATGTGCTACTGAAACCATTGGCTGCTAGCCTGTCTGCGTTAGTCCTGACGCTCATGGCCGTAGCTGCTGCGTGGTTCTCAACAATGAATGTTCCTTGGATTACGCATGATATCAGTCAAGTCTTGGCTTGCGTAAAGGAAGCACCAGGACTTTACTCGACAACCTGTACACCATCGTGGTATTGCCGTTCGTACTTTGGCAAATTTGCCAAAGCAGTCAGTGTTGACGGGGTTGACTTACGCTCAGACACAAGGATTTATCTTCAATCTGCGGAAACTGGTCAGGCGGTAATTAAGTTCTTTGGAGAAAATAGCGATCAATCAATTGCTGCTCGTCATATCCAATTGACAACAAACCGCAGTCGTGAATTGCCACTGCGTGGTGCCCTCTACTATTGATGTGGAGCGGCTGATACAACCCCCCGATGTCGCGCCCCACCCCTTTCCCTCACGGGAAATTACACTACTGATTTGAATTTGTCACTCTCTCCACTGCGGCTTCTAATAAAAATATTATACTTTGAATGTTGGACCGAAATAGCCGTTCACGGTCGTGACCAAAACAATCGGCTAATCATATTGCGAGAAAGAGTAAAACGTGTTAATGAAATGAACCGCTCCAAAAAATGATTCCTAAACTGACAGACTTGAATATCTATGAAGCGTGTTGGAAATCGATTCTCGGACATTTTTGATTAAAACACGAAAAAACAAAAGGTAAAACAACCATAATCAACGGCAACATGCCTATCTTCCTTTTACTTTAAAAACTATCCTAAAGACAGCCTCAGTTCTCAAGTGAGTCATCGATTCCTGTTTCTTGCGATCGATTCCGATTGTTTCCGAGCTTTGGCGATAATCTCATCCGGAGAAGTGAAACCGACAAAGTTCAATTCTCGCGCATTCAATTAACAGTTTATTAGTGCCCAGTTATTGCGCTTGTGGTTGCGGAAGTTTTGTTCGGCGAAAGGGGCTTTACACGGTCAAGTGCGCTAAGCTTCTCGGATTCTTGGATACTCATACTCCTCAAAGTCCTAGGATAACTATTAACCGATTGAATAAAGCGGTATGATTTCTTAATGTGTATATAACTGTATTTATTATTTATACGCAAATCAGCAACGCGATGCCGAAAATGCGGGTGTCCTCGCGATTCAAGAACAAATCAATGAATTGGATTCTAGCGATGATGAGGACTTAATTGAAGAGTTGAAAGGATCTATCGATGGATTGTTGAAAGGAGCGTCGCGTAACATCCAGGTAAGCTTCCCACTTCTCCTACCTGATTCGAATTCTAACGAAAATCTTTCTTTATAATTTCGATTTGTTTCGGCGCTTACTTTAATATTCAGGTTTGTATTTTGTATTCATTGCTTGCCATTTGCGTTGAAGTATCTAATGACGATGTTTAGGCACGTGATTGCGAAAGTAGTTTTGTAAGCGCTCAAATTTACAACCTCGGAAGCGCAATGTCTCAGCGTGACGGTGTCACTCAAACTCGCGACGAGTGTATCGATCTCATCATCTCTGTTGCTCTGGACGGCCGCGTAGTGGATGGACTTTGCGAGACTCGGAACGAAGAGGAACGTGCTGCCGCGTATGAACACTTGGAAAATGGGGATGGCGCATCTTGTTCTCATTGCGGGGTTAAGGTTGTCTGGAAGGCTGGTCAGGACAGGCAGGTAAGCATTGCTTAACTTATTTATTTGCTTTGATTGTCTAGGGCACTGTGGATCGTTTGGCTGATGGTGGATACTTTTCGGCTGTATGTAGCTGCCTGTTTTGTCAAAGGTAATTTACTTCAAATTACACATAAATCTCATCTTACGTCGTTTGTAGATTGTTCAACAAAATGGATTCGACTGAATGAGATCAGTTTGTGACCATGCTAATTTCCAAGATCAACTTCAAGCGTGCGGATCAGGCCCTTGAATTATACTTGCGAGCTGCGACAGATGATGAGGCGAAACTTCATGGGATTAAACGCTCAGCAAGTCAGGTTGATTACTGGACAAAGAAATTTGAAAACCAAAGTAAGGAAAAGCGGGAGAAATTCAAAAAGTAAGATTTTCTAAGTTTCTATGTTTATCTAATAAATATTCTTCAAGCATGTCCTCAATGATGAAGAAGCGAGGCGGTAAATACAAGACATTGGCAGATATTCGCGACTATAAAGTTGAGGGATTTCTTGAGTTCTGCCGAGTTATGGACAATTGTTGCGTTGTCACGGGAATCGATGATGAGCCGCGTTCTGTTGACTGGTAATACTCTTCAATCAGTTGAAATCATAATCTTATCCATTGAAAAGCTTCACTCGTATGAGTCATTATACTTTGTCAACCATTGTCCTTCTGTTGACCCGCCTGAACGATGCTAAAGAAGCGTTTCCAGCTTTTCTCTCAGACGATACCCTCGCAGAATACATAAAGGCAAACAAGATTGAATCTGCGATTACAGCAATTGTTAAAGTTTTGCGTCGAGCATTGACTAGATTTATTGCGTTTCAGCAAGCAAAGAGAGTTGAAGTGATTGTAGTTGATGATTGAATACAGGATTATGTGGTTTATATCTCCATTTTAAGAAAAACCCGCTGTCTCCGTGCGGAGACAGACGGGTGAAATTAAGTAGACAAACGGTTGAAATCGAATGAAAACAACCAAAAGTGCGTAAACAAAAAACTACCTTGTCTCCCTCCATAGACAAAAAATAAACAAAAACTCACCTTTTTACTTATTTATATACAGCTGAAATGTCTCTCCCACTTTTCTGAATTCTGCACTCCGTGCTCATTTCATGACGCTGTCGGAGGCGTCTAAGCTTTGCTGCCAATAACGCATTGAAGTGAAATCGGTTTCTGGTAGATTAATGTCCTGGTCGCTAAATCAGCTCCGTATCGAGGCTTGATTTTGATTGATTTGATTGTACGTCAAGGAAGTGTGAAAGAACAGAAGGTAGTTCGATCATCACCGTTGAATTTTTCCGTTAGCTGTTCAATCCGAGCTTAAAGACCTCTTAATCTGATGTGAAACGTAAACTTCCGTTATAAATGTTTCAGTGAAAAAACTGTTGTTTATTGAATAAAGACTATTGCTTTTATAAACTTTCCAATTATGAAACAAACTTGAAACCAAAACACTTCCGTTACAAATCCCATTAGCCACTTTGAACCGTCTGTTGTTTCATCCCTGCCTTTGGTTTCACAACACATTTGGATATGCCTGATGGAATTGTTTCCGGAGGATACGAGATTGATCACATTCGAATGAGGTCAGATCATAGCACAGAAGAAGACTTTAAGAATATCAATGCGTACTGGAACTTGCGATTGATTTCAAGAAAGGAGAATAATGAACTGGGCCAACAAAGAATTTAAACATGTGCTATTTATGAAAATCTATTTTATTGTTTACTATTAGAAACAACAAAAGGGAACAAGTGATCAGTTATTTAGTAGAATTAAAGTCATCAGACTTGACATGCTGTATTTGCTTTGATAAGCTAAACTTGCCAATCATTCAGTGCTCCAATGGGGCACTCACTTTGTGTGTATGAGTTACTTTCGTCGAGTTCGAAGTACATGTCCACAATGTAAGACTAATAGTTTATACAATAACAAGCACCTGGAGACAAAACTTCACGCATTCATGGAATCATATTCAAACAAGAATTGTAAAGTCAAAGTATCAAAATGGAATTTGGATGATCATCTCCAAGAGTGCCCGTATGCGAAAGTAAAGTGCCCGTTTTGTGACACAATGGTATCGATATCGTCCCTTCAGTCGCATTTTCATCGAAAGTGTACGTCGCATGTCATCAAACAGGATAATGAATTTTCATCCAATTCACATGTTCTTGATTTAGAAGGAATTGATAAGGATACAGCCATGATCATCGATACAGGAGCTATATTGCTAAAAAAGGAGGACTTGAATTGGTTAATGTGTCCACTGGCAATGAACGCAACAAACATTGCGATGGTGATGGCGACAAAGAAATCATCTGATGACACAATCTCAGTGCGAACCGTTCACCACAAGTGCCAGGCAAACTTGAGAGACTTGAAATGGAAGGAGTTAGACACTGATGGCAACGTGACGGTACAAATGTTGGAGAATGGACGCCATATAATCAACGATTTCATTAACCATGTCGTAACAATGGCACAGATGATGATTGAATTACTTCAAGACCGGACTCTTTCGTCGCTTGAAAGAAACGACCCTGTGTTCAGCTTCCTGTGACTGGAGATACTTTAGGAGTCTCTTTTGGATTGATGGTTGGTTCCGAGTGAGTTCATCAATCACATTTGTATCCGTCCAAACTCTTGTCGCAGTCTCGAAAGAATCTTGCTGTGATCCAACCCATCCGCCTTCCTTGAATACAGCACTAGTCTAGCTTTGGGCTCAATCTCAAATGCCTCCTTGTCAGTGTCAAAGTATTCTCGACCTTCCATCAGCTTGAGAATTTTATCGAATTTCGTTGGTGATTTCCTGACCTCAGTGTCTTTTGATCTAAGAGGCAGCTTTGATTCATCGGAAAAGGACTTACTCCTCAAGCTCTTGATGGTTTTTTCGAGTTCATTAATTCTTTCCTTCAGTGATTGGTTGACATTGAATCGAACAGGGTTCCCCAGCTTCAAATGCTTCTCGGGCACGTCAATTGTAACAGCCTCCTCCGAACCAAAGTAAGGAACACCGACCTTTGATAGGGTAGAATTAATCTTTTTTTCATCTACAAAGTAGATGAAAAACCATCTACTTTGTAGATATGATTATTTCGTAGATCTTTGTATACAGTACCCATTGGGAGTGATTTCAGGTATTTGGATCTGACGAGTATGGAAGGGACAACACACTTCATGATTAGCTTTTAATATTGATCAATAAAATAAGTTTTTTGAAATAAACGTTAAATTGGATGAAAATAATAGTTGTCGTTTCGTTTCTCCTGCTCTGATTGGCTCCATTGTTTTCTAAGAATCTTTCGGTCAACTTTTCAAAGTATAATATTTTTATTAGATGCCGCAGTGGAGAGAGTGACAATTTCAAATCAGTAGTGTACTTTCCCGTGAGGGAAGAGGGTGGGGCGCGACATCGGGGGGTCAGATAAAAAAAAAATTTCTTTTTTTTTTTTACGCATTGATTTACAAATTCTATGATCCATCTTTTTATTGATATTTTTTGAATTTAAAAGCAACTTACACCAATGTAATTTTCTGTCAAAATTTAAGAAAGTGTTAAAGGAGTGGTAAAAGACATTGACTCAGATAAATTGTATCTTTCCACACATCTGGCAAATTAGAAAAGTGCACTAGACGAACTTGCTCAAGTATCTCTAGGGTAATTTCCAAAGATATATTCCAGATTGGGGCCAAGCCATCCAATCCCTTACGTTAAGCCACTATCTCGCTCACCAGGACTAAAACAATGCTGAATTTATTCGAACCATGTCAAAGGCCAGACTAGCATAAGCCAGAGGAGAAAATTATTTTGGTGATATTTGAGAGATTTTTTTCATTGCATTTTTTCATTTGCCATGCCTAGACAATCAGCCATCAGTATTTAATGCTTGTAACAAGAATTGAATGAAAATTTACTCGTTGATGCTTTCACTGGTGCTTGCAAATATTTCCTCATGTTGCAGGCATTGCCTGCGTTTTATAAAAATAGTAATTAAAAATATAAATTTATTATATTGAGATAAGTAAAAATGAATCATTTAGAAAATTACATTACTAACAATGGCACTCAAAGTCATACCTGATGGTTACATAAAAACCATTCTGTATTGAACCAGATCAATTGAAAATCATTTACAATATTTTGTACTCTTGAATCCAAAACAAAAATAATTCTAATGAGTCTTGGAACTTTATTTCAGGAAAAGAAAAACAAAATAAAAAAGACACGTTATGTCAAGAGCACTGATTGTATTTGTCTGCGTGTTGAACTTGTGTTGAAGTTAATATTTTACAGTATTTATGCGCCACAATTCTTTGTTTATTTTCATTAATTCTGAGGTGCAATAACATTGACACCTAGCTCATCGTTGACTACAATCGCCGTAAGATGCAATAAGTGCCATTGCCACGAGAATTAATGCGCGCGAATCATCTGACGCAAATCGGTATACTTCTACCACTCCTGTATTCTTTTCACAATGACGGCAATTTATTAAGTGTTGCTCAAATGAAGCTTCCAATGAAATTCCACATTATGTTCTTGTCATAAGTGAGTATAATAAACACATTGATGCTTTCGTTCAGCTGAACGCAAAGTATGGCAAGAAAATCAAAAAGCGGGGAAACAGGTTCTCCGCCAACTAGTTCAGTGACAAACACTGTTAAAAGATAGTTTTAAGATTAAAAATAAAAAATTTATGTATCATACTACGCAGCATACATATAAAATATGGAATACTTCCGAACAAAAAAGTTCCGACTATCAGTGCACTTTGTTGTAGCAATTTCATTTGTTTCTTGTCCAAAGACTTTTCCACATCAACATTTTGCTGCATCTCATTTCCTCTAGCTTCCGAATCATGGCATATAGTAGTTGTTTCGGGACTAGCTATCCTTTTCCCTTGCGTAATTGGCGTTTTGAGTGCGAATAACAATTGCTTGTTCATTTTTCGAGCGTAGAGAAATATTTGTGTGTATACAAAGCCCATGAAAGACACTGAAATCAAAAGAGCCATAAAACAAACTACTGCGAACGGCTTTGATTCATACCAAGCTGCTGCACAATATACATGGCTGTTCCGTAGTATATAGAGGGAATTTGCAGTGTTTAATGCAAACGGAACCAATACTATCACTGCACTAATAGTGCCAACCGCAATTACATATATTGCTGCAAACTTTTTTGAATATTCTACTTCTCGAATAATTATTGAGTATCGCACAAATGTGATGCCAAGATAAAGCAAAACTGTAACCAGATTTCCAAAGCAGCACAACGCGCCGTGTATTTGAAATGAAATCGGCACTGACTTCGAAGATTCAACACCATTTGCAACATAAAAACTTGCTATCAAAGTTAATGAACTTGATGAAACTATGAAATCAGAACAGCAAATGAAGAGGGCCATCAATGAAGCCGGAGGTAGTCGATGAAGACGCGGTAAACTTGTCGTGATAATTAAGCTAGTGCAAAGCATAGATATTGAAGCAACAGTAGCCTCGATTGGCAGAAAGATTAGATCGTTTTCATTCATTTGGACGCGTTTATTTGATGGAAGGCAGGTTTTTGGGACAAAAAAGAAAAGTAAAAAAAAAATCAAAGGCTGAGGAAATACTTTCCTTGAAGTAGCAGCAGATACGACTAAAATTTTAGTCAAATATGTGCAGAATATAATCCGTGTTTTTCTTTATTATTTTTCTTCGTCTCACAACCTCATGATTGAAAGCAGACTCTTTTCTGCTGGCATCTCGTCAATTAGTTAAAACTTAAACCCGAAACGGAAAAATGAATCATTTATTTCATTTCCTCAATGCCATCAGAAACTCCAGAAAACTCGTCAAAATACCTGGTTTCCATTTCTCCATTTTTGTAATAGCCACAATTGGAAGACTTTAATCGTCAGCAATTGAATTTTGGGAGAAATTGAAAAAATTCTTGTTATAGCCAAACATGCTTGGAAGATATTGGAAATGCAATTGTTTACCGAAGATTGGATTTGGTTTGCACAAGGAATTGCTCAATCGTCTCTACAAGAATGGAGGCAATAATTTGATTTAGTTAATTTTTTATTAAATAAACATTTTATGCACTGTTTTTGTTGCTGCTGTTCGCACTGTTCATTCCGTCCGGTGTTCGAAAGGATAAGATTGTCCAGGAAAACAAAGCAGAAATTGAACCTTCAAATTCTATCTTATCACCACTTTCCAATCAACAATAGCAAAACTATAAATATCACAGACACATTTATTCTATAAACAACATATGAGGCACAGGTTCCCGTGAAAAAAATCAAATCAGTAATGAGAAACAGGAACAAGAACATTTTCCAGCTCGTCATCATCCACCTGTGACAATAGCAAATTCTGCTCCAATCCCACATCATCCTGGAGTACTTGGTCGAAAAATATGCGCTGCCGAAAATTTTGGCGCATTAGCTGGATTTGTAGTCCTTCGTTCGATTGTGGTAATTTTCCTATCGACTGCTTACATAATGGACACGTACCAACAACATCAACCAACCACCGATCAACACAATGCGAATGGAATTCATGCTCACAAGGCAGAATTCTGACAGCTTCGCCGTATAAATATTCGTCAAGACATATTGGACAGACTGGGTTTGTAAAATGGTGTCGAGAATCAGGCCGTGCAGTAGATTTACTCCATATTTTCATTTCAAGGGTTTCTACAGCCCGGTTGTTTCTTGCAGTAGCAGCGGCAACTTTTTGAAACGTGAAAAGATATAGTGAAGCCCCGATTGTGATGAGAAGTGGAGATGACAGGAAGAGGAACAGGAACATAGGAACTGAAATGAAAATGACTGAAATAAACTGTAGCAGCTCAGAGACGATTGATGAATAAAATTGGCAATTTAAAAAATTCAGACGATTTAATGAGACTGATTTTGTTTTTGATTCTGCAAGACTTGACAGTGCGTCGAAATTGTCCTTTCCCTGAAGAAGACTATGAGGCGCTATTAGAGCAGCAGGACTTAACGAACAGACTTGGCTCAGTGTCTTCGTCAATATTCGGCGGTTGAACAGTCCAATCCAATCATCTCCCAATGCAGATTCATCAATTGCATCATCGACAAAGTAGATCCGAAGGACGTTCAGATCGAGAACAAAATGATCTGGATTTTGAATGTTGATGCTGGAAGATACCACGCGGCTGCAAGTAGTATTTGCGCCGATATTTTTGATATTTTTGGAATATACTAGGTTCACCAGCAGAAGGTCGCCACAGCTGCCGCCAATATTGCTTTGAGAAATAACACAGGGCTGAATAGACTGTGGAGTTTCGACCTTCGCTTTCGTCGCCGCTGCCGTTGCCGCAGTCACAAAAAACAGAATCGAAGAAAGACTGCACATAAATTAGCGAACTAAAAACTGGGTTCAATACATAATTTCAAAATAATTTGACTGTCACAAATGTTTCAAAACTTGATAAAAATATAAATTAGAAAGCACTGTTACATATATCAACGTCCATATTTACTCATATAAATCAATCTGCATTTGCAATTATTGGAAATGCAGTGGACAACCCCCCCATACGCGCCAAGCCTCTAATAAAATTTTGATGTTCACTCCTTCTCACTGCGGCAAGTGACAAATCAACTCAACTTTAAATGTGTGGGGATTGTTCACTTGAATACAGGTGATGGATAGTGTGAAAGATTTAAGTGTTAGTATTCGCTAAAAAGGTTGTGTTAAAGACAAATCAACTAACTTGGAATGATGTGAGGATTGTTCACTCAATGATAGTGATGGGTATTATGATTTATTTGAGTGTGAGTGTTCACTTGTGACGAATCAACTCAACTTTGAATAAAGTGTTTTATTTACACTCAATGAAAGTGACGTGTATTGTGTTTGATTTTATGTGCATATGTTCACTAAGAAAATTCATTGCTGTGATGAATCAACTCAACTTTGTACAGTGTGGATTATTCTCACTGAGAGTAAGTAATGAATAATGTGATACATTTGAGTGAGGCTCTCCACTTGAAATGATGTGTTCTTTGAATAAGAGTATTGTGTGTGTGTGGTCAATGAAAAAGTTTAGCCAGCCGGATTTTTTGGACTAAAAATAGACCCAACAAGTCTTAAAATATTTGAAAAACAAATAGGTACCTGAACAAAACAGACAACAACTATTTAATTGAATTTGTTGATAATTATTTTTATTTATTTTCTTTCTTATTATTAAAAATATGACTGTTACAATTCCATCCACAACTGTGAGAAATCAATTCTTAAAGACCCTCCCCATTGGAACTATATACAAAGACCCACGTAATGAACACCACTATGAAGTACAAGAACGTAAAATAAATACTACTTTATCAAAAGTAGGCGTACCTCATTTTGGTTCAAATCAAGCCATCAACATTGAAGTTCCTGACAAATGGATGAAAATGATTAACCCAACAAGAGCCAACATTAACCAATCAATGAGTTAGAAGAGACGGTCAAAAAATTACAGTCTGAATTGAATAAGAGTGATTTCAAGAAGCTGTTGGTGATTGAAGTAAAGCATTCATTATTTGATAAAATAAAAAAATTAATGAATGGAAATGAATACTTTGAGACAGATAGTGAGTTATTTTTTGTTGACAATATGCTTATCTATTATCTAAGACAGAAGAGGAGTGGAGATAATAAAAAGAGGATTCAGAGAATCAAACAAGACTTTATAAAAGGTGACTCAAACCTCTGCAAAGAACTCCATCACAACCAGCCAGCCATCCAGAAGAGACTCTACCATCACTTGAAGAAGGAACTCGAAGATGAAAAGATTGTTGAAATAAAGAGACATTAGTCATTGTCAGAGTCTGAAAATGCTGGCAGTGGTATCCTGAGCAAACATGTGGCCCAGAAAATCTTGAATGCTTTTGTTTCCTTGACTGTTTTGCTTGTGTTTATGTATACAGCGTCACAGGTTTCCAATTCCATAAATACCGGCTCTGACAGATTAAATGAACAGTTCATGTGCACCAATGTCTCAGATATTGTTCCATTCGAAAGATTCCTTATTGTTGAAATGCTGATTGAGGTTGGGAGTTTAGTTAGTGACAGTGGACAAACAACCCATTTACCGCATTCATTCTTGTACACCAGAACAACTGCTTTGTGAGTTGTAAGCACTCCATCTGTAGGTCCATCATTCAAATCCAGCTGGAAGCCTTGTTTTTCTGCATCCCATCCACTCAATTCAATCTGTGTCAAATTTCTGTTGATAACTTGAGTCTTGCATCTTGTTTCAAAGTGACTCTGCATTGTCTTTCTTGAAATCACCTTACGTTGACACATGAAGCATATGTGTTTCTTGTAGTTGCAGTCTTGAACATGTTAACCAAGATTCCATTTCAATACTCTGAACTTGCAGTTTTCATTGGTGCATGATTCTAAAAAGGGCGTTAAAGTAACTTGCAACTGTTTATTATGAAATAATGATTCAGTTTTACATTGCAGGCACTTTTGGCCCAACTGATGTCAACATTTGATACAAACAAAGTGTGGATTTGACCCATTTGCACACTGAATAATCAGGAAATTGATGTTTTCAAGACAGACACAACATGTTAAATCTGATTGTTTTAAATTCATTGAGTAGTTTACTATTGATTCCATTTTATAATATAAGCAAAAGATTTTAAGTTTATAGAAATTCCACAAAAATGGAATTTTTGAGTCAATTAAGACTTGTCATTTTTTACGACGATTGCAATTTTTGCCCAACTTGTTATTTTCTTTTCTCGAAATCAGTTGCAGATTCCAATAAGCATTAATGTTCTTGAAGTCATCATCAGAGACATGAAGGCATCTTGGCCTGATGTGGTCTATTTCATGTCCTCTTGGAACCACCCCATCAGGAATACCAAGACGCTCCAACAGCTCTTGTCTCTTAACAAAAGTATGCTTCAAACTAAAGTCCTTGGAACAGCCCTTTCGAATAATGTAGTTGATTACTTGAACAGCCTCGATTCTCTTTTGCTTGATTTTGTCTTTCATGTCTTGCTCTCTCTTCTTCTGTTTCATTCGGTCAAAATCAGTCTCCTTTGTGACTTTATGTTTTATATGCTCATCAACTACATTTATATATTCCTTTTTAGTTGTTCGACTTATTGCCGTGTATTGCATATCTTTGGCCATTCTACTCCATTCATGGATTGTGAAAGGCTCTTTTATTGAATCACCCTGAACTCAAAACCAGTTCCTTTAATGCCAGTGTATTAAGGTAATTGTATTTTCTGTTGTTTTTCTCTACTCCTCCCAACTGTTTATAGTCACCGACTAACACAAACTTGACTTTGTTTGCAGCTTCACATAATACAAGATTTTGTAAATCACTGCTCTCAACATGCCAACTTCATCAATGAAAATGTACTGATACCTGCTGGCTGCTTTTACAGCTTTTTTCAAGTTGCACTTGTCATTGCTGTCAATATGAAAGAAATGGTGGACTGTTTGACCATTAATCAGTCTCGCAGCCTTGTTTGTACTTGCCAACAATACAAATGACCCTGGCTCCAATTCTTTAATGGTTTCTGTTGATTTGCCGTGTGTAACAAGGGGTTTTAGAGATGAATAATATTTATTGTTTTGTTATGACTATTTCAGAAAAG
>JADGJH010000342.1:0-20548 GCA_027596945.1 Physocladia obscura
ATATCAGGTTGAGCATATTCTTCCGCAACAAGATTACGCAAAATTTTTATCCTTGATAACAGACAAAAATTTTAAAGCTTTGAAGTTATTGGGAGGATTGGCACCGTCAAGTATACGTGCGCAATTTGCCAGGACGGTTGTTCGTCTCCTCCTTGCCAAAAAGCTGGAAGCTGATGGCCTTATCAGTTTGATTGATTCTGAGATTGACGCTACAAATGATCCCCATATTATTTTCCGCGGAAATACTTTTGCAACCAAAGCTATGGATATTTTAATGAGCACAATTGGAATGGATTATTTGCGAGAAACAATCGGGCCTCACATCAAAGCCGTCGCTGAAAGTAAAGAAAGCTGCGAGATTGATCCCTCCAGAATCGAAAATCCGGAAGCGATGGTTGAAAATTTAAAGAGATTAAAATCACACACGGCTGCAATATGGATGGCAATCTCAAAGAGCGTTGATAATTGCCCAAGGTAATGTTGGTTTATTGGAAATTTGCAGTTGATGAACCATATTTCAGGGTATTTGTCGAAATATTTAATGCCATACAGTCAAAAATTTGTGCAAAATGGGGTATCGAGGCAAATGTCAAGTATTCTGCAATAAGTGGCTTTATATTTTTAAGATTTTTTTGTCCCGCGATTTTATCGGTCAGTTTTCACATTTTTATCAATATTTATCTTGCTTCTTACTGATTTACAGCCGAATTTGTTCAAATTGATTGATGAATTTCCTGACGCACATCGAGCAAGAACCTTCACTCTAATTGCGAAAATCATTCAAAATCTTGCAAATCTAGCAGAGTTTGGCCAAAAAGAGCAATATTTGGAAGATGTTTGTTTATTATTTTGCTGTTTTACCTGGACTGATCGATTTAATTGTAGTTCAACCCATTTATTGTTGCAAATTTGATGGTTATGAAAACGTTTATTGTAAAAATTTCGGTATAAATCAGTCCTGTACCTGTTCTTCATTTTGATTGGCTAAATATTTTTTTAGACACGTGATAGCACGGAAGAAATCGCAACTCAAAATGGCATTGTTTCCCAAATTGAATTACGCCGGGAACTTGAAAATTGTTATCAGCAAGCCGCCACTTTAACCAACGAAATTGAGCTCTTGCATCATAAATCAAAAAGTTCGAGTGCGGATTCATTTATTTCTGAAAGGCTGCTTGATGAATTTAAAAAACTTGCAGCAGCTCATGAAGCGCAATTTGGATGTTCGACAGCTTCAGAAAATCAAAATGGCTCAAGATTACTCGTTGATCAAATAAATCCAATTGGTGCAACAAGTCCAATTCTGAAACCAAATTTAGCTCTTTCTAGCAGGAAATTGAGTGCAAATGCGGAAACTGTTTACAAAAATAATCCACCGAACTTAACAGGCAATTTGAATGTTGACGTGAATGTAGTTACAACAAAAGCTTCCATAAGCTCCATACCTTTTACTAGCCCAATTATATATGCACTACCGTATGGTGGCAAATCTTCAGAAAATTTCACTGATAATTTGGCTGCTTCTCGTTCTTCAGAAGATATCAGCCGCAAGAAATCGAAAAGTCTAAGATCGATATCATCTGGTGGCCCTTTGCGTGCAGGCCTCACCGTAGACAGTAGTATGGATTCAGTTTTAGCCACCTTAAATAAAGCGATGCTTGGGGATACTTCCCGGCCAGGAACTATTAATGAGGATGCAGATAGGTCGCGCCAGAGTTCAGATGGTTTGGATTCTCGACCTAGTGGATCATTTTATCGTAAGCCGTCTATTTGGTCAAACGCGAAAGGTAACAGCCAATCCGAAGGAACAGCTTCAGTTGTGACTTCTCCGGCTCCTGTGAAAGGGTTTCTTGGACTTTTCAAAAAAACTCATGGTGCTGGCTCCAGTTTCCCGGGATCAGACGATGAAAGTCTCGAAGAAGCTTTTGCCAGTTTACAGGCCAAAGATTTTACTACCACGAACCATATTTCACCTGAAGATGCAGAAAACTGGGAAAATAAAAGTGTAAAGTCCGATGGCAGTCAAGAAGCTGAAATCTTGGCACCGCTAGAACGCGGCTCTTCTGCACGTTCTATGCACGATGTTAACGGAAAGATTGAGCATAAGCATTTTCTTGACATTGGAAAGAAAGGGCTGGGAAAATTCTCGCAACGGTTTTCATTGGATTTTTTGGCAGGAAAGTCAAATACGAGTAGCAGCGATCGATTAAATGCTACTGCAGCAGAGCAATCGAAGGGTGAGAGCAATACCTCTTTGTCCCCTCCAGGAGTTTCTGAAAGACGGGTGTGATTGAATGGACACTTGCCCATCACTGTTTTTTTTCTTTTAGCTTTTTTGTTTGTTTGAATGCATTGGTAATATAGGGTTTGAAAACCAAAAACTTTTTAATTTTTTCAAATCATTCGTGTTACTAATAAACTAGCGCGAGCTGTTACTCCAGTGCCTCTTAATTCATCCATTGTAAGGTCGGTAATAACGGTACGAATAGTTTCAATAAATTTCTTTTTCACAGTTACATTATTTTCCGTTGAATCCAAAAGAGTTCCCAGAATTATTAAGGCGTTTGAGTCCATGTGTTTATCCCTTTGGTTGAATATTTTTAACCAAATATTTGATGTTTGTATCGTTGACGAGACAAGTGCGATAACCAATGCAGTTCGTGATTCTTTACAACAGCTTAGACATTCGGACGTAATAAACGCGATCGTAAGAGAAACTTCTTGCATTGAAATAATTGGAAGAATGTGAACAATGGTGTATAACAACACTGTTTTTGTTTTGGCGGATATCCAAATTTTTTTTTTCAATATCACTTTCAAGATATTTGAAACTATTGAATTGACTGTGATTCGTGGAATTAATTCGCGGTTCGACGTTTTTGAGAAAAGCAATAATGACGGCGATTCTAGAATTTCAGAAATGTTGGAACAAAACTTTTCTATGAGGAAGTCCAGTTTTTCAGAAGTTATATGGGAGCCAAGAAACGGACTATTCAAAAGAAGTATTCCATCTGACAATGAAAGAAATTCAACAATCTCAAAAAGCCCTTGCGAAAATCGACTAGAAACGCGAAAAGATCTGAAAGCAGAAATTTCAGCTGATTGAACAAAACATTCTACCACAGAGAGTGCACTCATTTTGAAAATTGAGCATGACGATGTTTCAACCATGTATTGAATTGAAAATTTAGTATACATTCGACTTAAAAACTCATCCAAATGTTCAAGCTTTTCGGTAGACGTGAATTTCGTCATCATCAAAACAGCTTGCGAACGTGTTTCAGGTGAGAATTCCTCAAAGTTTTTGAAAATTCTGGCCGCAAATGCTACATCTATTCGAGCATCCCCAACCAAATTTATTATTGCAATAAAAGTATGTGAAAACTCGTCGGTAATTGTACTGATGGTTAAAAATTTTCTCATCAACATCGCGCTTTGGCCCAGTACTATTATCTTTGCTTCTTCACAGACCCTACACCCAAATAAAACCAACTGCGCAGCATACGGAGTAACAAACAGCTTTGCAACTGCAAATTTAAATCCAATACAATCTTTCATTGACATTGCCTGAACCACAGCGGTTATTACGCGACACCATGATTTCACAAGAATTTTGCCGTTTTCAGATTTCCACAATTTCTCAAGTGCCATATTTTCATCGTGATTGTTTACGTTTGGACAAACAAGCACAGATATACATTGAATTATACAGAGAGTAACTGTATCCCGTCGACTAGAACCGTCAAAAAATTGACTTTGAAAGTCAAAGAGGGAGTAAGCGATACCAAATTCCACGATTGCATCAAAAAATTGGGCTGCAGCGGTTAAATGGAGTAGTGGAGATCTAATAAGACTGTGGATAAGTTCAAAAACGGCTTGGATTGCTTTTATCGCTGATAGCACTGTTCCAAGCCATTTGTCATTCTGTAACTCACTAAATGATGAGTTAGTTGAAATTGCTGCATCATTGCTAAGGGCTGCATATAAAATCCTTGGAACAAGGGGTATATATATTTGAAACAAAAGGTTTGCGATGCCAGTTAAAGTAATAGATGAATTCATTGTCGAAGATTGTTTTGATATACAACTAATGATATCAGTGACAAGTTGAAGTGTTGACTCCAGGATATGAGAGATGTCTGGGTTAAAGTATGAAAGCGATGAGTCTAACTGAAGCAAGTAATGTACAATGCTGCAACTCCACGATAATAGATTTCTTAAACTAAGAATATACTTCGAGAAAATAGTTTCTGGTAAGGAACGTTGCATAAAAACCATGATTCGCTGAAGGACAAGATTCGATGTACGAAATTCAGGCATAATCTGCTCAAAAACTTCCACAGTAAACGACTTTGGAAGTAAACAAATGGCTTGAAATAGTAACTTGCAACTTTGAACGTCAAGAACTAAAAGTTCTAAGTATTTTTCCGATTTTGTTTTCTTCAACTCTCGAGTCCAATTAATATCCGGAAGCTTTTCTTTTTGAATGCACTCAGTTGGGAACTCGACTTGTGTTCCGATTTCAACCCCGCCAACTTCGAACCAATTCATCAGGGATAATTTGGAAACAGCTTTTGGCTGCTCACTGGCAATGTCAATACCAGAGTCTGTAGTTGTTGGACGCTTAGATTTTATTCGATTAGAATTGGGTTTTTCCATTTTCTCTGTGGTTTGTGCCAGTATAAAAGGATGTGTACTGATATTTGGCCAATTTAACCGATTTTTCTGATCTTTTTCCAAAAGACATGTCACGAACGATTTAAATAAGCTTTCAGTTCTCTCCGGGAAATTGACGGGATCGTGTAAAATCATTTCAATTAGCTTGAAGATATTAGTTGTGTGAAAAGGAGGAAGCCCAGAGTTTAGCTTTTTTTACATTTTTATTTTATTTTTAGTTTTATTCAATATTTTATTTATAAAATTATTTCAAATCACCTCAAATAAAATAATACCCAAAGCCCATATATCAACTAAATAGGAATATGGCTCCTCTTTTATCAACTCCGGGGCCATATAAATCGGAGTTCCTTTTACAGATGTCATCGTGACACCTTTCGACTGGTCAAACATTTGCGCGAATCCAAAGTCAGCAATTTTTAGAATGCCTGATTCCGTGATAAGAATATTCTGTTGCATGAAATGATTGCATCAAGATTTTTTGTGTTTAGATTTGAGAATTAAATCAATTATTAAAATTGCCGTAATTTTGTTCAATGGATCAAATAAAATGCTATAGTTACTTGTAGTTTTAAGTCTCTATGAACAATTCCATGCCTTGTGTGAAGAAATTCCAATCCATCAATAAGCGCAATTGCAAATTCACCGACTCGACTTTCATCAAATGGCCCCGTTAATTTGAGAGCTTCCATAAGATCGCCGTTAGAACATAACTCGGTTACAACAGCAACTTCTTGATTGTCACGCAGCGTGAAACAATCCAAGCATCGCACAATGTTTGGGTGAATGAGGCGGCGATGGCATTTGATCTCATCGCGAAGAGCTTTGATATCATTTCTGGTCCGTGATGAGAGGTTTATTAATTTCAGAGCCACAGTAGTTTGTGATTTTTTATGTACAGCGCGATGAACCTTTTTAAAAAAATTAATACGAATCTGGCATATCCCCAGAATAACTATTTTAATACTTTGCCATATTGTCCACTACCAATACATTTTCCGATAGCATAAGAGGCGATCTCCGGAATATTTTGCTGATTGTTATTTGTTGATCGTGAATTTGTCATCCCTTTTGCTATTAAATTTTTTCCAGCATGTTTGAAACCATTGAGTCACAATTAAATAAGCAAAAAGATGAAAGGCACAGATGACTCTGTAGTCGGCTCAGAGGGACGGGGAAGATGGCTTAGCAAATTCGGAACCAATGGCGCTAGCTCACCGGTTGCCAGGTGGAACGCGGAGCTGGTGGCGGCCTGGATGAATAACACTGTGATGTCTTCTGCAATCACCCAAATGTCAAGCAGCGACAACACCAACAGCAGCAACAAAAATAACAGCAATAGCTACCGCAACGCCAATACTAGCTTTACCGTCGTTAATCGTGCCGAGAGCTCTCAAGATCTTACGTTTCAGAAACTTGCTCGACTGGATTCTGTTTTTAACATTGGTGTCGTTGCCGCGCATCACCAGCAGCAGCAACAACTACATCAGCAACCAATATTACAAGTAACGAATGTAGACCTGGTTGGTGCCGGAATTCACAGTGGTGCCGATCTTCTTGCAGCCGACAACGCAACACTTGATTCCCTCGTTGGCATTTTACGAAATCGGACTCGTGCACCATCACCACTGGATTTCTCTCTACTCCCGTCCATATTAGCAGACGCAATTACTGAATTAAAGTGGCGTAAGTCCTTTATTTTCTTTCGGCTTCTCATAATTTGCCCATTTCTTCACAGAAAATGACATTTTGCTACAGAGATTCGAGAATCAATCAGAATCTGCTTCGCTAATACTGCCACGAAATACCAAATCCAAAACACGTCAAATGTTTCCACCTCTTGAAACAAAGCACCATCCAGAGCTACATAATTTTCAAAAGACAAATAAAGAACAAACCAACGCGCGTTCTGTCGTCAACAAAGCATCGGATCTTGATAATTCTTTAGCACTCACGAATAGTCAGTCAATTCCAGCGACTTCGAATTTTGAGGATAGTATTAAGTTTTTTTCTAACGATACGAATCCAGCTGCAGCAAACATTTGGAAAAAGGTTCAATTCACATTCATCCTTTTCAACTTCTCACGCAATCTTACCATTACAGTGCGTTAAAGTATATTTGGTTGGAATGGTTGACACGGCGACAACAATGATTGACATTTCAACAAGGATGATTGATATATCCAAAGCTGTTGATGGCGCAGCGATTCGATCCGAAATTTTAAGTCATTTCCGTTTACCTCAACAAGCACGAAAGTACATGGCGCTATATGCTGTAAAGGATGCAGCTGGTAATTTTGATGCCAACGAACCTGTTGATGACGAGTATTTACTCATGATCAGCAAATATTTTGACGTAAACTTTCGGCATTTAGCCCTGACAACAACGAAACGAACAGTAAGTGGGTTTCCAAAAATTACTGCGCGGTGACATCAATTTTTCTGTTTCCTTTTTTCTTTAGTGTGTAAAAGTGTGCTTTTCGCCCGATCAATCAGATTTTTATATTCTTGACACGTCAATGTTTTTTGACGGCGTATCAATACGAAAGGCTATTTGCGACAAAATGCGAGAAAAATCCAGTAAAACTATAGAATTTGATATTCTCCCAATCAACTCCGATACATTCAAGCCTGATCATAACAATACATTGAATGACGACGATCTTTACAAATTCTTGCATAATAGTACGACAGAAAATTTATGCGCAGTTTATTTATCTGTTTTTCAACCAGAGAAGGTAAGTTATATATATGGGTGCGATATTTGTGCGTATTGATATAATTTTGACTCACATGCATTAGTATCTTCGAGTTTACTCTTTGCTGGGAAAAACGCAAATTATTGATACATCAAAACATTTGAATGGAGAAACGTGTCGCCATGAAATCTATAAAATATTCCAGCTGTTCACACCAGATCAACAAGCTGGATATGGCATATATGAATTAAATACGGCCAATCAATTGGAATGTTTGAATGACAAAGCTTTGCATCAATTCCCTAAATCCGCAGTTTATGATCGAAATGATTTAGTTTTTCTGCTACATGAGCGAGAAGTTGAAACTGCCATGAAAAACACTCCTCAAGTGGTCTTAACTGAACGAAAATCGCAAAATTTTCTCAAGGAACGAACTTCTCACAACATTTTAAGTGAAAGAAATTCTCGAGATAGCTTAGTTAGTGTCAATCCGGACGTGCTGCCGTCATTGTCACTCGAGAAAACTTTCAGAATGGTCTTGCGAAATCTTCAACGAAAAAAGCCATCACCGACGCCAATAATTTCGACTCAGATTGATATATCTTCTCAAATTATAAGTAGAGACAACGTTTCAATATTTTCAGGACAGGCAAAGTACAAAACAGTCAGTCGGCGTTTATCGAATCCTTCAATTTTCAGTATAACAAGTGCTGCATTTCCTGGAGAGCGACCTGCTGTGGAAACTATTGCAGAAAATTTGGAACTTTTTTTTCCAATGCAACATTTGGACAAAAGTGATGCAATGCATGGAGTACTTTGGTATAATGAAGAGGATGTGCAGGGGTCCGTTGACGGTGACTCCCACAGTGATGATGAAGAGGAGTGGACGACAACAAGAGTCTCCTCGATTAAGAAAGCAGACGTCACAGCAAGTATATATAATCAAGAACGTCGTACATCTTATAATCACGATTCTCGGAAAAGCTTTGCACTTTCTGAGCATTCTGTTTTACAAAAGCAGCCGCAAATGCCACCACATCAATTTCCAATGCCTCCAGAACCACCACGGCTTTTGATACCAAACAAGAAAAAAAATAGCACATTTCGAGACAGACTAAGAAGGCTTGGATCTAGTGGCCTATTCATGACACGTGATCCCTCTTCGTTAACGCCGCCTTCATCGCCACAGAAGCTTATATCATCTCAAAACATTGTGTCGAATTTGGCGCAAGTTGGATTGCTGGACCGAAAAACTATACAAGCAGTTGAAGCTTTGCAGTCAACTCGCGCAAGTGCAAATTCCAGTCCTGTTGAAGTTAAAAAATTCGATTTCGATATTATCACAGACAATTTACTCAAGCGATCGGCAAGTGTTGGGGAATTGAATAGTGCTGCAGTTCCAAGTATACATATTCAACCGATAGACGACTCCAACAATGAGGAGAATGACACAAAGTCTATTTTTAACGTTGCAAAAGATGATGTTACCTCACCAAAGTCTCAGAATCAGGAAACCATCATCACTGTAATTGAAGATAATAGCTTATCAAAAGACCAAGACGAAGACGACAAATTGGCGCCATTACATATTGAATGGAATGGGTTTGCGTTTAAACCGAATCCATCGCTCAAATCGAATAGCGAGGTTTCGCGACGTAATTCAGCACGTTTATTTCAATTAAGCATGCGAAAGAGTATGGCTGTGAGCGAGGCCAAAGAGTTGGAGCTGAGAATTAGTTCTGAATCCCGCCGTTTAGATACTGGCATTATTGATGAAAATGAAGAGTTAATCTCCATTTCACCCCAAATTAACTTGCCGTCTCATAAAGATAATCTCCATGAGAATCTTATGCCGCCTTCTCCCACCGATAGTCAAAGCATTGACACTATCAAACCGTTGGTTGAAATTTCTACTCCAACAACACCTGTGGACACAGCTGCACATTCATTATTTTCATCCACATCATCATTCTTACCATCAATATTTACTGAAGATGATGCAACTGCGCCAATACGGCGGCGAATTCGGTGGTTAAAAGGTGACATGATTGGATCTGGCTCTTTTGGACGTGTATATTATGGGGTGAATTTAATTACAAAAGAAGTTATGGCGGTGAAACAAATTGATGTTATACCAGTTTCGCGATACCAAAAGAAGAACGAAGCTGAAAAAAATCGAGAGAAAATGATTGAAGCTTTGCGAACAGAGATTATGCTGCTGCATGAACTGAATCATGAAAATGTAGTCCGATATTTAGGTGTGTTTTTTTTATTTTATTTTTTTTATGCCCATTCCACTCAACGTCCTCGTTATCTTATTTATTTTTTACCAGGGTTCGATATTGATAATACTTTAGTGAGCGTGTTTTTGGAATATGTCAGCGGTGGGTCAGTAGCATCGATGACATCACGGTTTGGTCGGTTTGAAAAAGAGCTTTGTCAGTCTCTGCTTGTGCAAATAACAAATGGACTTGCATATTTACATGAGCAGTGTATTATTCATCGAGACATTAAAGGCGGAAACAGTGAGTTTCCTTTTTTCCAGCTATTTCTGAATTATTATTATTATTATTATTATTAACTATTATTATTAACTATTATTACTATTTTAGTTCTTGTTAGCAAAGGCGGAATCGTCAAGATTTCGGATTTTGGAATCTCGAAAAAGAATGATCTTGATTTTGCATACCAGAAAAATTCGAAACTGGAATTTGCTGGCAGTATACTGTGGATGGCTCCAGAATCTACAAAAAGACTTGGATATTCAGCAAAAATTGACATCTGGGCTCTTGGATGTGTTGGCCTCGAAATGATGAGTGGCGCTCATCCATGGAAAGGAAAAGATGATTACTACGCAATGAACCAAATTCAGCAAGGAAAAGCACCACCAGTCCCTGACGGCTTGAGTTCAGATGCAATGATATTTTTGGAGCACTGCTTCACAATGTGAGTTTTTGCTTTTTTTAAATTTTTTTAAATTTTTTTGTGAACATTTTATTGTCTGCCTCAAGAAATCCGGAAGAACGACCAACAGCATCGGAATTGCTGCGAAGCTGTCATTTCTTGCGCGTTAATCCACTCGAGTATGATTTTGAAAACTGGTGGCGAATGAAGGAGATACAGTATCCTATGGCAACGTCATTAGCAAGTTCTGACTAAATATATCCTTTCCTTTTTTTTTTTTTTTTTGAGAAAAATGTATAGTTGGAGTAATCAAAAAATTTGTAAAGAGGGAAAAAAATAATGTGCCTCTTTATTTGCCAACTTGAAGCATTTAACTGGCTTTCCCAAGATCAATTTTACTCTTCAACCTTTTTTCAGCTGTGTAAATCAAACCATCGATAATTCCTCCAACGGTAAACACGCCTCCAACAACAGCGCAAACATCGGTCAAAAAATGCGAAAAGGGTTTTTTGTACTCCTTATACGTCACCAGCATCGGCGAAATGTCGAAATTGAAAAAAACACCTGGAAGACCAGCGCCAGGCATTATAATATCACGTTCATGTTCAGTAACGGCAATTTGGTTCGTGTTAAAAACAGTCAAATTAAGGTACTCATATTTCGTCGAAACAACTTTGATAAAATACTGGTATGTATATTGTCCTGGCAATCGTATAGTTTGTTGTTATTGTTAATTTTTAAAAGAGTAGAACAAACCTTTGATCGCTTTTTTGCTGTGACTATCTAATGGGTTTGCAAACCCGCTTGTAACAGGTCCGAAACTCAAAGAATGAATTGTGTGAGAAAAGTCGTACTTCGCGCCTAATTTAGCAAATGTTGCCAAATCATGAACATGCATACCACCTTGCTGAAATGACTTTCCAGGCGCAAAGTGAAAGTTTCCGGCAACTTTATTAACTTCAATATGTCCAGAGAGGTTGCATCCTTCGTCTTCTTGTTCCTTTATTTTATCAGTCCAGCCCTCTTTGATACACTATTGCAGTCATTTTTTAATTAAAAAAAATATTCCAAATCGTTTTATACCTGCTCAATACTTTCTGGCCTGTCAAAAGACCATCCACGATCCATGTATCCTTTCCTAACATCCTCGCACGTATTACAACATCCGCTTGAAGGTGTGACACCACCATAACAGTTGCCGCAATAATTCGGATCGACGACAGTTGGATCAGAATCATGTTTTTCTCCGATAACTACAAAAAAGATCAATAAACACTCTTTCACCATTCGCAGTTCAGAACAGGTTATTTGTACCTCCTTTTGAAGTCTCAATATGAGCTCCCTCCGAACTCAAACGTCCTTTAATCATGCTATGGTCGACATCGTTTTGGTGTTCGCCAGAAACATCCATAACATCAATACTCAAGACTATTTTACACGGTGTGAGTGATAATTAAATACGGATTATGATCTCAAAGCACTGAAAACACTGACGGAAGCAGGGAATCTTTGGGAATGTGATATTCATATTGATTTCCATTTTTTCTTTGCGCGCAATATCAACATCAAGGCTTGGATTCACTTGCAGTGCCCTCCAGTCGGTGAATTCGGAAAGAAGAAGAACAAAGATGACAATGTATGAGATGAGGGATACTACATTGATTTAATGTGGAAAAGAATAGAGTATTCGATTAATTCATCACAGCGTTTCGGGAATTAGAATTGTCACAACGCGCAATTAAATATGCATTCTTGTTCGCAAAGAGGTTGATCAAGTCGAGGATTGCGAAATTTACACTCGTCGTGTCAGTATGGACAGGACTATAAACAAAGCAAGACAATCATCGTTGTAAATTCAAATACTCGCTTCGTGTGATAATATAAAATCGCTGCCGATAATATTGCGATGGAAGCAAACGATAAATACCCAAAGCACCGGTGTTTGTTTTGAGTGTAAAGTCTTCGAGGGGTTTCGCATAGGAATCAAAGTCCTTGAGAGACTTGAAGAGAGCTCCGCTATCATTGGAGCTGCTACTTGTATCGGCCGAATACTTTGCCGTGGATCGTTTGTGCAAACCGCTCTGAGGATAACTCATTCACGAAGGCTGAACAAATCAATTGAGCAATTCAATGGCGCAAAACAATTGGCTGAGCTTGAAACCAATCAAATAACACCAACACTTTACAAACAAGACAACGATTAGCAGAGAAAAATAATACTTTTTATTACAAACATCTCGCTGAAAAAGTAAAACGGAAATTTGTCCAATAAAAATCTGAGACTATGTCTGGCACCCTAAATTAAGAATTTTTTTTTGCCTGATGGCTGTATATTTCATATTGCTTTCAATTCTGCTCCATTTGAGAATTTTAAGTGGTTCATGGACAGCCTCTCCTTGAAGTTTATCTGCTATTGAGCAATAATTGATCCAAAAAATTTCTGCAACTGTTCTATTGCTTTGGCGAGCTCTTCCTTTTTGTATCAACAATAATCCTTAGCTGTTCAGAATCATTAATGGAAACAACGCCAAGAGAGCTTAATTATTTATTTATGGTACTTGGGATGTTTGTTTTGGGGTTTGTGGAGATTTGGGGATTTTGGTAGCAATTCACAATTGCCAAGTCCATTCAAATCCCCAATCCGCCGTTTTTTTGAACACCACGCCACTATTTCCAGAAAGCAAACGATAATAAGGGGTTCAGTGTGCTGTTCTTTTTGACGAACTTTTTTCTAAGGAGGATCTGAAAAAATCTATTGTGGACTTTTCCAAATGGAACCGTTTTTTGAAAAAATCTACTATTGTAACAATGATGATGGCTATAATTCCTAACATACGGATTTTTATTAGATGCCAGAAGGGGTAAAAGAATAAAATAAAAAACAGTGCCGCCAAGTTCCACTCAAACAGATGTTCTGTATTACAAATATGACAAAACAAAACAAAAAATTTCGGATTCAAAATCCGTTGACAAGGCAACAAAAATTGATTCCGAAGAGTAACGATGAACTTGAGTTTATTTGGTCCCACTGCGTCAGATCCAACACAATGGACCAAAATGCGCAAGCTCGTATGCTTGTCCGTTATTTCAGCAACAGCAATGCTTCCTGGTCTGTCATCAACGCTATATCTTCCTGGTGTTCCTGATATTATCACTGACTTGCAAACTCAACAAATTCTGGTTACCCTTACTTTGTCACTATTTATTCTTTTCAACGGTATTGGCGCCCTTCTTTGGTCTGCATTTTCTGACTCATTCAGTCGCCGCCGCTTTTGCTACGTTATCTCAATGCTGATTTTTTCAATATCAAGTATTGGTTGTTACTTTGTGCAGACTATCGAAGGATTGATTGTTCTCCGTTGTATTCAATCATTTGGCGCCTCGGTGGCAAATTCTATCGGGGCTGGCTCTATTTCCGATATGTACGTCAAAGAGGAACGTGGTTCTGCTGTGGGTTTATTTTCTGCGGGTTCTTCAATCGGACCTTTGATTGGCCCTGTTATTGGTGGCGCCATGGCAAATTCTGCTGGCTGGAGATCGACGTTTCTTCTCGCAACAGCGTTTGGATTGGCAATATTTCTGCTGCATATCTTCTGTGTTCCAGAAACATTCAGAGACCCCAAAGTTTGGGAAAAAGACTTGAAGGATGCGAATGTTGCACCAACATTATTACTACGAAAACAGCCGGGATTTTTCAAAAAGTTGGCGGAAAATTTTAAAGTCATCTCGTACAATTACGTTTTTCTTGCTTCGGTTGCTGGTGCACTTCCATTTGCTATTATGTTTACCCATGAAACTCTTATTCCGAATGTTCGTTTTTTTCGTAGTAACATTTTGTAATTAATCATTCTCGGTAAAAATGGTAGATTTACGAAACCCAGTATGGGCTATCCTCCACCCTTGTTGGAATCTCGTTTTTGAGTGGGGGATTTTGCAACATAATTGCATCAATTATTTCTGGTCGTATGAGTGACTATTATTTGAAACGAGGACAAAGGATCCGAGCAGAGGCGTCAAAATCTTCTAGCTCAAACAGTGAACAAGCTACCAATCCAGAAGAATTGCCAATTTCAGATCAAGAAAATCTCAATATTCCAGAAGATCGAATCACTCCCTTCACGCTCTTCTGCGGCATTTTTGTTATCCCTGCAGGAACCCTCATGTTTGGTCTTTCGGTTAGTTACAACGCGTCACTTGCTCTTCCAATTATTGGAATGGGATTTATCTGCTTCGGATTTATGGATAGTATTGTCACGTCTGTGACTTATCTTGTTGACTCGTTGGCACCTGAAGGGCGAGCAGGAAGTGGATCAGGTGTAGCCTTGCTAATGCGAAACGTGTTCGCGGCAATATTGAGTTTTATTGCTGTTCCTTGGAAGAATGCAATTGGAATCAAATGGGTTGGAGTGATTTTGGCAGCCATTTCTTGGTTGTGTACTTTTGGTTTGTTATATTTGAAAATTAGAGGTGGAAAGATGCGAGAAGATGTCAAGCAGAAAAAAGAAAAGCTGCGGATTTCCGAATGGGAGAATTCATCTTGATATCTTTTCTGCTTCTCCCTGAATATTTTTCCACTTTCTCTTTCTTTTTTTATCTGTTTTTTTTTTTTTTTGTCAACTGCTTGAAAAGTAGAGATTTTTGAAGGAAAGTTTTGCTTGCGTTCAAATGAAGGGATAAATAATGGGTTATTGCATCGACTTGACTTTTTGATATCTAAACAACAATATGAATTTCAAATTACTGGTCACAAAATTGTAAACGGTATTGAATCTTGTATGAAAATAAATTAAAATAATTTCAAAGTTTTATTTTTTTAGTCTAGGAAAAAAATTCAAAAGCAACTCTTCGGAACTGACAAACAAGTTTGTAGATTTGATAATACTTAATGGCCTCCACTATGATAAAGCAACTTGGTTGAGGTGCTGCAGCTTTTGCCAGATTGCATTGTCAACAATAGATATAATGCACAACAATAGATATATATGTACATTGTTCAAGAGGAACTGGAGAAATATATTTGCTTTGCAGTAAGTCCAATACCATCTGAGCAGGAAGTTTCAAAGCAAATGCGGAAGTTTGGTGGATTTTTATTGGATAGGAATATTTTCCAAACCCCTGCCTGCACGAGTTGTGACCAAATTTCTGGCTGCAGATGGAAAATTATAACAATTTACTTGCAAAAAACAATTTTGCCAGCAGAGGAATTTCATTGCTTGATAAAATGCTAGTTGCCTCTGATGATAATGATGATGGGATGAACATTAATAAACATGGAATGTGTTTATGAAAGGATGTATTAAAAGTTTTTTAAATCTTGTTTACAAATGCTTGGAGAGACAAGTTGCAGGAATTCTGGTAGTTTTGAATCATTGTTATAATGATGACTCAAATCCATGTAAGTTTCTTGTATTTACTTTTTACTTCTAATTTTTAAACTCAAAGTGCTCAAAGTTCGTAGGTATTTGCCCTATTCTGAGCCATTCAAAATAATTCACCACATTTCATCTTACTTAATATCTGGTATTTTGATTGAAAAGTAAAGTTATCTAAAAATAAATGATGGTGGATGTAAGATGTTAGGGCAAAGGATTCACAAGCAACATTGACTTTTCTTGCATTCTAACAGTTTCTTTTTGTATCAAATTTTATGGTATCAACATTCTGATAGCAAATAAAAACTCTCTCAACACTTAAATTTAAAGTTTACTATCAAGCTTTTAATAAACCTAAGATTCTACATTAAAAAAAGAAATCCAGAGCCTTTTTTACATAGTTTCTTTCTTCTATTTTGTTCCTTGAGACACCTCTGGATTTGAAATTCACCAGTATAAAGGCGTCTTTGAGTTTTTCTCTTTTTCTCCTCTTTTTCAATGAAAAATGGCACCTTGAAAAAAACCAGACATATGTAGTCTTTCTGTCATTGCTTATAACTCAAAATGATTGATGCTTTAGTGAATGATAGTTGGTTAGTTGTGTTGACTTTAGACAAGTCACTGTTCTGTTTAGCTAACTAATAAAGAGCTTAATATCTATATTAATAAACTAAATTGGACTGTGTCAACAGTGAATACTGTTAAAGTATAAAAGATTCAAGCTGTATTGAAAGATTAATTCACTCGTTATTGCAAGAAATCACTCAATTTGCTTGAAAAGTAAAGAACAAAACAGTGAACTTGCCATTTCCATCATTAAGTGGCAGCTTTTGTATTAATACAAGAAAGTTTTGTATGGGGAGGAAAATCCAAGATTTAATTAAAGACTGTTTTTGGAAGTTTTGTGATTGAGGATTTTGAACAATGAAAATCTAGAATAAAGAAAAAAAGAATTGTTGCTAAAAATCCTTACCATACACAATCATAAATGGAGATTGCAACAAATACATGTGCTGTGGATCAGGATATTTAAATTTGTTGGTGCAAAAGACTGTGGATACCTCATAGTATCTTGCAACTATCTTTTGTCTTTTCTACATTTTTTAAATGTTTCTATTGATTTCTAATACAATTATTTATGAAAATGCTTATGTTCAAAACCCTTGTATGCTGCAGAGCATCTCTCACTCTTTTCCATAGTGTAATATACAAGCTATGCTCTTGTGTAGGAGGATCCAGGAGAGAGTGTGTTTTCAAGCACTTGAGCATCATAGTAAGTGGAGGCAGTCACTTACTATTAACTAGTGAACATAACAATGGCTCTTTGCTAATTCTGTTTGCACCTCTGCAGTAGTGTGTCACAGTAAAAACAGAACAATTGAAGCAACATTAGTTTAATCTTTTTACAAAGATTGTTTACTTTTATCAACAGTCTATACATCAAGTTATTTTTATAATTCAACTTTATTGAAATAACTTGACAAAAGGATTTGTAATACCTTTACATTGTTAGTGTTTATCTAGATTCTGCCCTATATGAATGGGATCAAGAATAACAATTTTGTCCATTTGCTGTTTTGCAAAATTAGATTGTTGACAGCATTTTAATTCTTTTATTTGAAAAACAAATAAATCTTAAATTAATGAAGGAAAAATTATTTTGCATTACTTTTTTTTGTAATACATATCTCTCACCACAGAGTTACATATACTTCAACATTTGCGTTCAATATTGGATTTAAAATTTTCCAAATCTGGACTAACAGGTCTCGCAACTTCATTCCACACAAAATGTCCCATATTTCACGCGTTTTTTTGTCCTTCCACCATTGAAGTAGTTGCAAACTGAATCAATAAGTGAATCAAGTTACTCACCAATTGACATCTGAGTGGGAATCCTATCTCCTTTGTTGAAGAGATTTTTTAATGCCAGTTTAAGTCCTTTTTTTAACTTCATGTTAGAATCCCAGGATTCCTTGAAATCAGTTTTGTCTTAAGTTTCCTCAGTTGCAATTTGGAAAAATTTTTTGAATAAATTTTTTTACATTTTTTAGTATATATTTTTTAATAAGTTCAGGAATATCATTAGACTTTAATGCAAAGTCTAACCACCAATGTAATCTATGATCTTGGCCATTAGATTCATCACCAGTCTTGAGTCTACCAAATTTTACATCAAAATAATTTTTCTTTTTCTTTTAATAGATGTGTAAACTCTATTTGATTATGGTAAATTAAGGATAACAATTTTTTCTACATTGTTGGGTTTTTTCTGTCCTCACTCATTGCAGCTGCAAGATCATCAAGCAAAGCTTGGTTATTGGCTCAAAGTCAAGTCATCAGCTCAAGGTTGGTCCATCAGCAAAAGCTGCTATTTACACTCAGGCTGCACTCTGTCAACGCAAGCATTTAGAGCTGCCTCATCACCCATTGCTCTTGTCACCCAATTATGTCCTGTCACCTGGGGGTAAACTTCTCGTTGCAGGCTTGTATTTGCTGGTCCAATCATCAGGAGTTCACTCCATTTCTGGTGATACCAACACCTCCTAGTCCTGGGAAATATGCCATCCAGGGGATGGTGCATTAAAAAGGATATCCATTAACTCATTCCACAGCATTGCTAAATCTTTCCCAAGTGTTGCAGAAGGCAGGGGTAGAAGGGGTGTAAAGAAAAGGTTGGCACCTGGAATTTTGGAGTGAGTTGCTGTAACACTCCATTACTTGACACATGAAGGAACATTAGATTCTGTTGGAAATCTGTTTGGGATCTCAAAAACAAGGACAAATTTTTATGTCCATCAAGTCATCAGAGTTTTAAAACATTACTTGTCAACTGATATCCATATTCCTGACACAGAAGAGCAATGGCTTACAATTTCAGATGAATTTGACTGCAAGACTGGCTCTTCAAATGTATTAGGAGCTGTTGATGGATCACTATTTCAAATAATTCTCTGTTCTGATCATGATGGATGGTATTGCCAGAAAGGCTTTCCAGCTTTTAATTTACAAGCCATTGTTGATTTGAAAATGTGGTTTATGAGCTACTGTCTTCAATAAGAAAGTAATAGCAATCAATTGTGAAATTTTTAGTTGGTCATGGTTTGGTCAACACAGATTATTATTTTCTTGTCAATTAAGGATATACACTATACTCACATATACTTACACCATACCAAATCTACTTTAGCATGCCACAATTAGAGTCAAATTTTAATTACATTCATAGCAAGACTCGCATCATTGTTACACAAGCATTTGGTCTTTTAAAATCACAATTTCGAATTTTCATATGATAATTGAATCATTCTAGTACAGATTTTGTGTTTCTAGTATTGTTTTGCTTTAGTAAATGTGGCAGTTTCACAGTTCTATAATTTGTTCCTTCATTGATTGGTTAATATTGGCTCTTGTTGGATTCACCATTTTCATCCATTTGTCAGGCACATCAATGTCAATGGCTTGATTTGACCCAAAATAAGGTACGCCTACTTTTGAAAGAGTGGTATTAATTTTACGTTCTTGTACTTCATAGTGGTGTTCATTATGTGGGTCCTTATAGATTGTTCCAATAGGAAGGGTCTTCAAGAATTGATTTTTCGCAGTTGTGGATGGAATTGTGACTGTCATAGTTTTATTATTATAAAAAAAAATAATTTTAATTAAATATCGTTCAATTGAAATTAAAATAGTTGTTTTTAGGACCAAAAATCCAGGATTTAGCAAGACTACACTTGACTCTCAGTGAATAATCCAAACAAAAACTCACACTAACATAAATCACACAATTCATCACTGAAATTCAGTGCAAATAAACCACACCATTCAAAGGTTAATTGTCACTTGCTACAGCACAATCTCAGTCAATTCAAATTTTTTTTAGAGTGTGTGGTAAGGCTGTGGGGGCTGTGGTCGCACCCTGTGCAGCAACTCAGTGTGAACTCTCTAATAAAATATTGAATTTAATTGTTTGTCACTGCAGAAGAGGCGCGGGTTTATTTTAAACAGGATTTTCACAAAAATAAAATAAAACAATATAATTGTATTTTTATTTTCTTTACCAATAGTATCAAACAATGACCTTAACTATTTCAGCAACAACTGTGCAAAATTGATTCCTTAAAACACTCCCAATCAGAACAATCTATAAAGACTCTCGAAATCAACAAACATATGAAGTCATTGAAAAAAGAATAAATACAACTCTGTTGAAGTATGGTGCTCCTTATTTTGGTCAAATTGAGCCTCTTGTTATTGATGTACCAGAGAAATAGATGAAGATGAGTAACCCTCAAAGAGTCAACATCAATCAATCTATGAAGGAATGTATTGTTGAATTGGAAGAAACAGTAAAGCATCTCCAACAAGAACTGAGTGAAAGCAATGACTCTGACTTTGACAAACTATCTGTGATTGAGAGAAAGCCTTCATTACTTGATAAAGTAAAACAATTACTGAATGGAAATGAATATTACAAAACAGGCTTTGAAATGTTCTTTGTTGACAAGACAGGTGTATTACTTGCAAAAGAATAGCAGTGGAGACAATAAAAAGAGAATGCAACAAATCAAAGAAGATATGAAAGGAGACACAAACTTCTGTAAGCAACTCCATGACAACCAGCCAGCTATCCAGAAGAGGTTGTTGAAATCTGCATTACTCTGTGGTGGAATGCATGGGATAAAACCCAAAATATACCCTAACATCATTTTATTCCAATACACATAAAGAAATGATAAGTTAATTCTCCAGACATAGCAATATGACTTTCACAGTTTGCTTTATTATTTACAAATAAACACAAACTAATAACAAAGCTATAAAGTCATTATTTGCATGATTTTATTCACAAAGAATAAGGAAATGACAACAGTGTTTTTGTTTCTTGTATGACCT